>JAOUZG010053171.1:1299218-1353691 GCA_026289955.1 Argiope argentata | reverse complement strand
AAATTAATATAAATAATTGATCAAAAAATTATTGATTTTCGCAAGAATTAAACTCTTAGTTTTAACGTTAAAATGAAAAATTCGGAAATCCTTGCAATTTAACAACCGAACTACTGCTTGATTTCAATTTTTAGTACAAACTAATAAAACTCTATTTAAAGTATTAAAAATGAATTCAATTTAACCAATGAATTCATATTTGGAAAAACTATATTAACATCAAATGCCATTGACAGCAAGTTAAAAAAAAATTTGAACTTGAATGGATGGATAAAAAGTAATTTATTAAGGATTGAAAGCTTGGACAAAATATATATAGGCAGTGTATGAACTAATGAAAGGAATTGAATAAGTATGTCTCAAGGGAGAGAAAACCTGATTAAAAAGAAATTATTTATTACAATGGATGCTAATATAAACCATAAAACATACTTTCTGCTTATAGCTTATCAAACATCAATAATTAATTTTGGCACTGTTTTTAAAAATAATACTATGCTTCGGAATATTTATACATATTACAGTCCTCAAATCGATAATATTCCCTATTCTCTAAAAGTTGACAGTGTATAACAAACAAGTATTCTCAATGTAGCATTGTGCGCTGGTTTCTTATTTAATCATAAATATACGCATTAACTAATATGGTGAATTTGTTTGAAACTTAAGAGTCAGTACTGACGGAACTGTACCAAACGCACGTTAATTTAAAATATAAATATAACAGCTTAAAAAAATTTCAGCAGCGTAATTAAGTTGAACAATCATAATAGAATAAGAAATTTAAATATTTTATCCAAATTGAGAATGCAATAGTACCAAAATTAAAGGAAACTTGAATTAAGATTAAGGTATCCAACTACGTTAAAAACACTGATAACACGCATACAATTACCATAAGGATTATAAAAGCATGTTTAAATTAAACTACCGCAATAATAAAATTTTTTTAAAAAAAACTGATTTTTGGTCTATTATCAAGAATGGAGAATGGAATTTTTCCTTAATGTTTTGATAGAATAGAAATAAAATCAAAAAATGATTATTTGCATTTTAATTTTTAAAAACAATAAAAAAATATTTTTTACATTTTTTTATGAAATGCGTCTTTGTGAATTTAGTAATCGTCACTCTCTCCACTCCTTAAAACTCGTAAATCTTCCAAGCACAATTTGAAAAAAAAAAGATAGAAAAAAACTTTGGATTGAATTTGTCTAAAAAAAAATTCTTTTAAAAAAAGATCTGTCACTCTTAATAACCACATTATCAAAATACACACGCGTAGGTTACTAGCCATAAGCAAAACATCAGCGCTTCAAATATGACAGACCCCGGTTTTTATCACAAACGGGAAGAGCGGCAGAAAAAAAAACGTTCGAAAAAAAATCGCGCATCCAGTGAATATGTAGATTAGTGTCACTTCATTTCACTTCTTTATGGTTTTCTCCCCACCCTGCACCGGAAAAAGAAAAACCAGTCGGGGAGGGATACCGAGCTGTTGATAGTCCACGGCAGATAAGGGAAATATGCAGAAAAAGGCAGATTTCCGCTTCGGTAAAAACGCGGCCTGCATTGTAGCTGGCTGTCATTTATTTTTCTGCCGTTATTTCATCGGTCCGGAATGGCAACACCACCACAGAGACGCCTGACGCGCGCACAGCCGACTGAGGAATGGGCAATTTGACGTAATCGCTCACATTTCCTTTTTACGGTTTTGATTTGGAATTAGTTTTAGGGGGGCGCGGACATAGTGCGACCTGTGTGTCTAGAGGTCAACCTGCCTCTTAAAGCTCCAGGGTTTTTCTTTGAGACAGAGTGATAGAACTAATTCTTAAATAACATTTCCTTGTTGGTGGAGAAAGTGAAGTCATATTTCACTAATGCAAGAGCATAAGTTCTTGTAGGCACATACATAAAAGCCTGTCCCAATTGTACAACTCTTTATTGGCATATTTATATTCGTAGATAAATCA
Source organism: Argiope argentata (assembly GCA_026289955.1). NCBI lineage: Eukaryota > Metazoa > Arthropoda > Arachnida > Araneae > Araneidae > Argiope > Argiope argentata. Next base: position 1,351,718 of record JAOUZG010053171.1, on the reverse strand, counting down.
AACCCCGAGATGACCAGGTGGTAAGGTCTTTGCTTCAAAAACAGAGGGTTTCAAGTTTGAGACCCGATTCCATCGTTGAATCGCCGTGTAAGCGGGTCTGATACTCGTTAAATCTATCAGGGCCAAACGTGCTCCCATTGACGCTATGTTGAAGTTTGGAGAGAGGCTAACTAAACTAAGTGGAGTAACTCAAGATGGCATCATATAAAAACTATTAAATGAGCGATTTAACACCAGCTTCTGCTAATTGTTGGAATTGATAAAATTTTGCTGTCTCAAAAGTTAGATTAAAATAAAAGCACAATTTACGTTTATCCGTAAGATAAAAAAGTAAAAATATGCTTAATTTTAAAAAAATCAAAATCATGTATACAAAATATCAAAATGATACGAATTACAATTAATCCCATTAACTTTATAATCGTTGAATATACTTTTTCTAAAATCTAGATATTTAATATAATCAAGAAAATTAATCTCCAAGGTACAGTATTAATTTCATATGAAATCTAATGGTCCTTAGATGAATCAGCAAATATCACCCCCTCCCTTTTTTTTCCGTTCTTCAGTTTCGAGAGTTGTTACAAAATAAAATTTCGGCAAAATCACGGCCTGAAAATCTGAACTAATTTACCAATTAGTTGTGCCAATTTGTAAAAACCATTATCCATTCAGAATTTGTATGCTTATTTTTCAAGTTTAGTTTCAATAAAAATTATATGTCAAGATTATTAAATAGTATTTTGTGATAAGATATTGTTCATTAAATTAATCCTAAAATAAAACAGCGCGAATAGAACAAGAAAATGCTATTATAAATGTTGTAATAGACGATTTCTGGTGTTATTTATTTTAAATACGAGGGCTGTCATTATATTTTTACCGAAGTTCCAGAATGCTCAAATAACTATCATCGCGACATCGTAAATCTAATGACTATCATTCATCGAGGCAATAAAGCTCCCCTAGTGGAAGGTACGCCTTGCCATGAAAGTGGAAGTAACTCGACCCCACGATCTTAATATACCTATTCTGGAAGCAAGAATCAATAATGGATATTACACCAGTGACATCTAGTTCCCAAATCTGATTTGTTACTCCCAATGAGAAAAATTATTTATTAGTTTCTTTTTCTTTATATATTTATAATATATATCAGGAAGCCAAAATACTTATTAAATATATTAAGAGATTTAGAAGTAAAGGATTTATAGTGATCAAAAATTTCTTTCAATGCCATCAAAAAAAAAAATTCAGAACTGAAAAATAAATATCTTCATATATCTGGTGCTCAGAGTTTGGTTCAGATTGAGATACAAAATCCTTTTTGGACATTTATGTCTATCCAACTTGACAAAAAGAAACGAAAAAGAAAAATATTCCTTTGGAGCTAAGCACGGAAACCGGAAATATTCAACTTAACTGACTTAACTTGGACCGTCAAGTTTGATATAAAGCACACATTTCAATAATTTTTTAATGATATAAAAAATCAAGATTAAGTAAACTAAAGTTATATATCTCAGAAAATTATTGAAAAACCAGAAACTCATTTTAAAAGTTTTTAAATAAATAAGTATTAAATACCTTCTTTTCTTTCTAATATTTAATAAAATATTAAAAAAGTAAAAACTACTTTTGAATTCTTTGCAAAATATGGAAAATATAGTAAATAAACCCTTCAAAAAATCAATATTACGAAAGTTAATTTTTCAAATGCATGGTATATATGATATGTGCATGATATACGTATTTAAAAATTGTTAGGAGTTCCGGAACATATAGTGACATGATAAATAAAGCAAAGGAAAGTTTGGAAATCCTTCGCTTGATTCCAAAAATAAAATATATATGTCCTATAAACAATGCTACTGGGGGTTAACGGGTTAAAGGGTCAAAAAAAAATTTCTAATACTTAGAGTAAGATGAAGAGAAACTATCAATATTTCTCCCTTCTTGTTTTGAAATGCAAATCTTTGCATCTTTTAATGTATCTGAATACGACAAAATAAACGCAGCTGTAATCATAAATCTGAATATTTCGAAGTGGAACTTTTATTGCAAGGTTCATTGCCCTTAATTCAGAATATCATTTCAATCGATCAGTATTTCTCTCGATACTTTAAAACCCCTTCTTTAAAAAGTCCTCCGTTCCAAACTCCAATAGCAAAAATCCTCACAAAACAAAGATCCATCCACGTGGAAAACAAAAGGGAAAAAAATTGCAAATTAGGTCAGAAACTTACAACAACGTTTCCTTCTTTTCTTTGGGTTATTTATGTCCCTTTTTTTTAAACTTTTCCAAACAAAAAAAGGAAGAAAAAACAAAATCAGAATAATAATTCGAATCCGATTTGAGCCAGGGGTGGCAAAGAATAACACGTTCGGAACCCTCCTGAGCGGAAAAGAGGGCGTTCTGCATATTTCCGATATCGACGGAACTCCCTTAACGTGACGTCAGAGGGGCGTTCGGTCCCGCCCGGAACGGCCCAGTGAACAGTGAACGGTGAAATGACGCGTTTCTAATCGGGGGACAAAAGCAGCGCCTAATCTATCATTGCGCTCCAGTGGGCTCCGTCTTAAGGCGCCCCACATTTTAATTAAAACCCAATCCTATCGTTCCCACTCTCTCTTTTGGCACAGTTTTCTGCGACGCTTCTTTTCTCTTCGCCAAAACTTGCCGTCCCGGTGCTGAAGTTACTTGTTCCGGGGCATGCGCATAAACATTGAGGGATTTCATTTTTTCCCCTTGTTCTGTTGTTGTGGATGGAAGGGGGGAGATTGGATAGGCACACTTCGAAGAGGATTTTAATTTAGATCTGCTCAGAGACGATTTTGCGCCATTGGATTAAGGGTAGAGTCGTCAAAAGGGGGTATTTTTAAATCCCGTTTTTCTCATCCCACCGTGGGGATCTATAAACTCAATGCTATTATGAAAAATGAGGGAGAAGGGGGATCAGAAAAGAATTATGTTCTGGTGCAATAGGATGATCTTTTAAAAATGGTGTATCACCTTCTGATTTAAATTTCATGCCTCTATTTAATTTCGAAATAAAAAATTTATATATATCTTAGCAAATTTTATATTATTGTCACATTACTTTGCAAATTTTCATATACATAGTTATTATTATTAGTGATGTAGGCTTTCTGGCAAAGAGGTAACACGTCTTCCTCGTGCTTTGAAGGTTCCGAGTTCGAGTCCCGGTTAGGATATGGTTGTTCTTCTGTGTGCTATCTGTGAGATGTGTGAATGTGCCCCCCCCTGTAAAAAGGGGCTGTTCAAGCGAATGCGTGATAGATATAAGTCGGACATCTACCTATTTCTAGGTGCCCTGGTCCTTGTGATTAACAGAGGCTGCCATCTTTCCCCATCCAGTCACGGACCTGATCTAGCACTGCTGGCTAATGGGGGGCATGCAGAAACAACTATATAATGGATATATATCTTAATCATTATATCCTAACAATGTTTTCTCGCTTTTTAATCGGAGTCCTATAGGAAGACTGCCTTTGCTAGTTCTTATGACAAGGCTTCGGAAAATTTCTTCAGTTCTTTACCGATTATGGTTCCTAGAGCTCAAAACCACCCTCTGTATAAAAATTTATATTATAAATAAACATCTTTAACGCTTTTCTCCTGTTATCTTATGAACAAGATAACTAGAATAATATTGTTTGGATTTTAAATGGATTGGAGCACGTTCTTAGAAATGTAGAAATCTCTAGTGAATTTGTAAATACCTATCAAGCTCAAAGGGATGGAAATGATGGTATATTGAAATTTTGATTTTGTTTATATCTTTCTTAATTTTGGAGATTGAGAAATAAATCCAATTATCCAAATAATAGTGTCATTAAGGCGTACAACATTTTTATTTAAAGTTATGCACTATTGAGAAATTAGGAATTGAAAAGTGTACCCTAATTAACCCTAATTTTTACGGTTTCTAACATCAAAAATTTATGTTGCCAGATGGTAACTTAGATGCAAAAGAATCTACTTTTGCCATCCCGCTTGCCTAGAGAATTTTTTTAAGTATAAAAAAGTGGATATATTCTTATATAAGCTGTTGTTAAAAATCACTTATTGCTTAACTATTTATATAATAAAAAATATATTAAAAATATTAAATACTTATTTGAATCCCCTACAAGAATTATATAATTATTATCTCGCGTAATTACCTTTCAAAATTGAAGCTAGTTTCCATATTTATGATCTTTAAAAAAAGATAAGACAAAGTGTAAGAGAAATTAACATATGTCTTAATAAACATACTCATTGATAAATACATTATCTGAAATGAAACGCTAAAAGAATCCGTTCGCGATGAATGAAAACCTCCACAGCAATATTATAAAGATATTCCGCAGCTCAACTATTAATCGCAGTTACAATGTATGGAAGGATACAATTGTTTAATAATACGGAAAGATTTCCCATGCTTCTTTTTCTTCCTCGTCGGGAGTTGGAATTTGATAAGATATAGATTTTGTCTCTATAGCCACGATAGAAATGTTGATTTAAGCCCCACGATTAAAGAAAATGTACATCAACTGCTTAGTAAATAATACAAATTGCTTGTAAAGAAATGAAATAAATTTTTAAATGCAATAGTATACATTGAGTTCTGATCTTAGAATTTGCGGTGTAAGTAAAATGTGAGACCATAAATCGTCTGAGAACACAGAATTTTTCAAACAATATAAATTATTGTATAACAGTAAGAAATCAATTTTATTTGGACCTGTCTATATTTATTAGACATATCTCTATTTTCATTGATCATCACTTGATGAAATAAACAACCATAGTCGCATTTTTTCAAATTACAATGAAATGATCTTGAGTATAGTAAAAAAATAAGAAAAATCTCATGAAACAGAATCAACATCATCCTGTAAAGGCTATAAAAATGAGTTGATTAAAAAATTCTATTACCAAGAGGTTTTACTTAAAATGATGAAGGAAATCTTAGCTAACAAGTCTTTTATCTTTCAGTAAAGTTTTCAATCAGTAAAGTTGGCTATTTCGGATCGTATACTTTAATTATTGTACTATAATTATTACAGTTAAATATCTGTTTTTATATAATTTTACCAGTACTCATTTTGCTATGAAATAGTAATATGTATTGGCGAATATTTTTTTAAAGATCAATGTATAGACATATATTTCGTGAAATTACTGTTTACAATTCATGTATATGAAAGAAACTTTTCTATTAAGTTTCATAAAAATTATATCACAGTATGAATAACAATGTTAAAATATAACAAAAAGAAATTACATAGATAAAATAACAACGATCATTTGATATATATAATTGTAGGTAATTAACAACAATATTCTTTTATTGATTGAACTATAAACCTCATTTAAAATAATTAAATATGGTTTTTTTCTCTCTTACTACGTGATATATTTATAAAAGTGCTTACTACGTAATATATTTGACATAACCTTGATTGTTATAGTGTATTCAAATGTGGAGTTTACCAGCATTGCATTTGGTAAATCATCTCCCACACAAATGCAATAACATCGTTGCAATGAAGAATAAAGAGCTAATTAATTATTTATTATTGTTATGATTTAAAATTGTTTTATACCTACGCACCATCCTAAATAACTTCTATTAATCTAACAGTGACACTTTTTGGAATATCATAGAGGTTAATTATTATTATTATTTCAGAATTTCTGGGGGTACAGCTCTGAAAAATTATTAGATATTGAAGACAAAATTTGGTCAGTCATCTATCTGCCTTGTAATTTTTACTCTACATCAACATTTAGACAATCTAAACTCAAAAGATTTCAATAATCACCAATTGGTCTATGTGGTAAAAAAAGACTCTAACCACTAAAATGTACCTTCAGCTGGTGATACAAATCTATTGACATAACCATATTAAATAAAACAAGCAACTTAAATTAAATTTTCAGACATTCAAAGCAGTTGTAATTTTGGATCTAAATTTCATATTCAGCATTTATAAACTTAAACCCAAAATTTCCTACAGCATATCCACATTTACAATGAAAAAAAAAAAGGATCTTCACCCAAGAATTCCATTCAGGAATAGTTAGTTCAAAAAGCCCACTGAAGCATCATCCTTTTCATAATCATGCAAAGTCAGGTCTAGTTGATCCAAAACTCGAGCCATTAAGAAAACTCTTTCCCTCGAAGATTAGTGGCTATTTGATTTAAACCCAATTCCAGTTAGAGTCCCAGAACTTCCACCACTTAACTCAATCGCCTCTCCTCCCCCCCCAGACTCTCAATTCCCCATAAATCCCTCCCCAACACATAACATCCCTAAATCTTCACCCTTTCCCAGATGGGCGCCCTGTCAATTTTTATATTTAAGACCGTAATTTAACAGACTAAATATTTCATCTTTTACGGCGTTCGTCTACATGCCCGCACTGTGCTGCAGAGGGATGAAGAAAAGCAAAGGGGGGGGGCGGTCGGTGGTTGATGCTATTGTGGCGAATGCAGTGGTGTGGATGAACTCATGGATGAATGAGCCTCAGTCACCAAGCTTGTCGTGTAGTAGCCCGGGTGAATGGCAGTTCTTGAAGATCGCTTGGATGGTTTTGGGTCTGCCCATTGTGCGGCCAGATAGGGCGATAATAGCGGATGAATGGGGAGTTGGCTGCTGTGTTCCTTAAATAGGCTATTCAGGCCCAAGATCTTTGAATCGGTTATAGGTAATAAAAGCTTTAATTACGTTCGAGTTATTAAATAGGTTCTTTTTAACGAGATCCTCCGGTATAATGAAGGGGGCCAATAGAATGTGCCCTATTATTGGACGACGTGTTAATATAGCTTCGGAGGGGACGGGAAATTAGTTTTTAAGATAGAAGCCAATCGATGGGTGGAGAAAAGGAGATCACTTGTTCAGATATGGTTTGCGATTTCTTTTTTTATGAATATAAAAGAGTTTATTAATTCGCAGCGGGCAACATGGAATAAAAAGTTCGTTATTCTTATTTTCTTTGCAAATGAAGATGATTATTTTATCTTTTTAAAGGAAGATAACTTATTTATATCGTTGTTTTCAATAGTTTAAAAAATTCAAGGAACTACATTTAAAGTGGGTGCAAGTGATTCAATCATAAATTTCTATTTTCAAAACCATAAAATATTTTTACTAATGGATCCCTATGGTCATACCTTGGCATAGGTGCTTGCTACAATTATAATTTTCTGTTAAAACAAAATAACTGACACTTTTAGAAGTTTTTTTTCTATTTCTTTCATAGTGAAATTTCTAAGAGTGCTATAAAAATCGTGTAAAAGCGGATAAAACTCATAAATGAATCTTATATCTGTGTCCTACTTCAAGTTTTTTTTTTTTGGGGGGGGGAGTATTTAAACTCTTACCTGTCGAATTTAACATTTTCAATAAAATTAAAGTTATTTAATAATAAAATTTTAACCATTAAATATATCCCTTTAAATCATCATATTTTTTTTGAAATTTAGATAATTAGTTTCTATGTTAATAAATCCATCCTATTTTCAAAAAAGCTGGCTTTCTGGCACAGAGGTAGCGCGTCTTCCACGTGTTCTCAGGGTCACTATTCTAGAATGGTTGTTATTCTGTGTGCTATCTGTGAGATGTGTGGCTGTGCTCCCCAGTAAAAAGGAGCTGTGCCAGCAAATGTGGTGAGAGTGTTGCTAAGTCGTACTCTTGGCCATAGTTGTTGCTACTTCGAAACAAGAGACGCTCCTACGCTGCTGTATCTGCAGGGGGATTGCCTGCAGCACATTATCAAAAAAAATCTGAAATTCACACCTTCTGAGCGATTTTCCATTACCTGCAATCATAAGCAAGTTTGGGTATTAGATTTATTTTACAATTTATTCATTATTGCATTTGGGAGGATACTCTATTTTGAATCATTATCTAATGGATGCAACTCAATTAACCTTATCGAAAAAAGAAGACATCAGTTGATAAATGCCAATAATTTAAATTTCAGAGCACAAGAATACGAAATTAGAACGAAGTGCTAAAAATTAAAAGAATAGTTATATGACAACAGTATGATAATTCATGCAGTAAACATAATGAAATTCATATTTTAAAGTGTCATTGGCAGTGAAAAAAATACTGAAACCATTATAAGATGATTAAGACCTTTAACGTGATTTATTAGAGCAATATATTTCAGGAATATTCATTAAAGTTAATCCATATTAATAAAAATGTTGCTTTTTGAGTTAAAATGTAATTTTCGATTATATTCATGGTTAATTATTCCTTAATTTATACAAACTAAAATATCTTGTACATCTACTCTCTACTTTTGTACATCTACTACTTGCAAAAAATTTCATTACTAATATAATTATTTACAATTTATTGCACTTGAAATATCATTAAATAATTGATTTAACTGTCCCAAAACAAGATAAAATATAAATGGCAGGCAGACCTGCGAAATCTTATATTCTAAATTTTTTTCCTTTTAAAAACAGTTAAAATTATTTATTTTTAAAATAATTCAATTTATTATTTACTATTTTTTAACACAATAAGGATTACGATATGAAATTCTAAATATTTTTAACTTATATATAATTGAATTAAATATTTATTTTTTCAGTTACACATTATCCAGTTATTTTCAAATATAAATAGTATCAATGAATTAATTACTTTATAAAAGTATTACTTAAAGTAGTATTTACAATAATAAATTTTAAAATACATTTGAAAGTGATATAGTTTTTGGGTAAAGCAAAATTAATTTTCAAATTTAGTTTTTTCGATAACAAATTAATTTTCAAATTTAATTAATTAATACAATTAACAATCAAAACAAAAGCATAAATATTTTTTAAAAAAATTACATACCTGTTCCTTAAATCTATATAAATAATGTTAGAACTATACAAAAAATAGCTTCAAATCTTTATTTTCAGTTAAAATTAACGTATAACATAACTTTAACAGATTAATTAAGAATCCTTCTTGAGAGAAGAACTAAGCTTCATTTCTTAAACCATAAACTTAGTAAATAATATTATTAATCAATTGTCAAACTATTTAAAATAATTTAAGAAATGCAGCAACAGTAAAATTTTTTTGTATTGTTAATATTTTGTTTAATACAAATAATAGAACTATGGATCCCGTTTTCCTTTTAATTCAGTTATATTTCGAAAGAGGATCGTGAACTCTATTTTCAGGGAATAACATAATTAAAAACCTATTAAAAGTTAAAGATAAAAATATTTTTCATGAATTCGTTGTTTTAAAATTTACGTGCTTAGCAACAAATCTTCGGAAATAAATATGAACGTAAAGTGTTATCAAATTGCAAATACAGAAAAATTAAATGAAAAATAGATACTTAAAGAGCTTATAGATGTTTTGAGAACAACAATATTTTTTCCACTACTACTCTTACAAATAATTAAGGAAGAATTTGAAACATCCATATGACCCGTCCCCCCCCCCACCAGAAATTTTGCTCCGCGACCCCAATCAAGATCGGGGCCCTCATTTTTAGAAACTTCAAATGAAACAATGTGGAAATATTAGCAACTGGCTCAATATGATTAGGCAAAAAAGGCAGAACAATAGTAAAACTACGAAAATTTTTAATCAATACATATCAATAGTTTAAAGATTCATTTTGTGCTCAACTAAAACCTTTGCTTCTCTCAGTTAAAAAGCTGTAATTAAATATTTTATTCATCCATTGTAAATAATTACTCATTAATAAGAAAAGGGCAGAAATTATTCACTTATAAGTTTGAACTGTTACATGAATTAAAGTAACTGCTTCGTAAATTCATCGTCCATGGGTAAAATGAGCCACTGAAACCCAGAAACAATCCAACTTACCCTCGCTAAATCCGCCCTATTTTCCCTCGCCGCACTTATCTTCACGTGACACCAGTCAGGGGCCCGAGCGACGTCCAGCGCGTCTTGAGGATCGGAAAAGTGAGCGTCTGACAGATAATTGGTGGTCGACCTCGACCGTGCCACTATCTCTGCCACTGTCCGTCATCCATCCTTCCCTTTCCGGAAGGAAGGAACAGTCGAACGGAAGACAAATGTGGAGGCAGGCAGATTCGGTAAACATCCCAGAGACCGGTCCATGCCACATCAGCAAACGACTGCTGACGCCAAGGGTCTTACAAGCCAACGGGAATGGCTTTTCTTAGGCAAATCCCAGGGAATCGGAGAGAGATATTGGTTGTCGCAGCCGAATGGATTTTAGGGCCAAGTATTTGGGAAATCCTTGCCTGTCTCTAAAATCCATTTCACTGGAATACATCGGGAGGGAATGGATGTCTGGGTGGGATTTTTTTCATATGTGGTTTGGATTACGCAGCGATGGCCCGTGTTGTTGATATGCATTGGTAAATGTTAAAGTTCATAACACTGTTACTTTAGTTTAGCTTGGCTGTGGAGTTACATTATATTACAACTATTGTATCCCATGCAAAAGTATGAAAGTAATACAATTTTTTATTACTTTTCTGTTATTATAAATAAGAAAATAAAATAAGACATTTACCAAAAGAAATTGGAAATAAGACATTTAATAAATAAGAGGAAATAAGACATTTACCAAACTCTTGAAATACATTGGAAATAGATAATTCACATTAAAAATTTAAAAAAGGAAGAAGTGGCTAAAATATTAAATGTATGACAAAGCAAAACATTTATGCTTCATTTGAGAATAACTTTTTATTGCATAATTCATTAAAATCTTAAATTCTCGCAAACGATATTTAATGATCAAATTAGAATGGTTTTTTTTTTTCATTTACGTTGCCCGAAATAGCATTACTTTTACTATTCTCTATATCTTTTAATATCGAAGGGAGGGGGTAGAATATTCCAAGATATTTAATTGTTTTACTATTATGTCGTCCGTCACTTTTATTTAAATTGTTTAAAAACTGTCTTTAAAAATGAATATCTAATATTGAGATTTTAGGAAGCAAAACTTTAATATATTACAAAATTTATAGTTTTTAATTTAATAATTGAAGAATTTATAGTTTTTAATTTAATAATTGCAGATTTATAGATTTTAATTTAATAATTGCAGAATTTATAGTTCTTAATTTAATAATTGAAGAATTTATGGTTTTTAGTTTAATAATTGCAGAATGTATAGTTTTTAATTTAATAATTGCAGAATTTTTAGTTTTCAATTTGATATAACTGTTAATGCAATAACTTAAAAGTTGCAACTATAACTGTTTAGGCGATTATTTAACAGTAGCGGCTATTATTATCCATGAGACTAGTACAACCACTAATGCGTCTATTAACATGTATTTAATTTTTAATTTTATCATGAAAATTATCAAAGAAAAGAAGCATTTAATCTTAAGAAATCCAAAGCATTATAAGCAGAGGATTAAATTAAGGGGATAGTGAACATTCAGGAATAGAAAAATTGCCATACTTCGCATTCGTAACAGGTCAGAACCTAAAAGTTTTTGTCAGCGCATTTTTATTACATAAAACATTTATTCGATGGCTCAAATAATTGAGAGTACATCTTACATTTGTTTGATAAATCCAATTTACATCATAAAAAATGCATTACCAAGAGATGCAAAGCCTCTTTTTATTTTTTCAAACATCTTTGGCAAGTTTTATCTCACAAATTTGAAAATACAGAGGGTGTTTGCACATTTTTAACAACCACTAAATATTATCAACTTGACACTACTTTAAGTTTGCGTAATTTTATCTTAATTCTTTTTAACAATCATTTTTGTATAATTAAGTCTGTTAGATGAACTTACAGAAACTTTTCACTGGAAAATAGCTCCTCGAAGAGGAAGTATCAGTATAAGGATCTTCGTATTAAGATTATTAAAAAAAGAAATATATGTATCTTGAAATAGATAAAATTGTTATTAGAAACCACACTTGTGTCCAGAAAATCATTATAAAATTTTAACATGATGGATTTATCGAAAATAAATGCGGGAGAGGACGGAAAGATATTCTGAGTGATGATGCAAAAAGGAAAAATTTGAAAGAAATCAAGGTTGATCCTAAAGTAAATGCAGTCAAACTTGCTGCAGAAACTTCTAAAATTATATGCAGTAGTGTAAATGCTAAAATTGCTTGAAATGTAATTAGACAAACTAGATATAAAAATCTAGTTGGAACCGTTCAGCTTGAAAAATTAGAAAAAAAAACGTTTGGAGTTTGCAAATAAAATATCAGTTGAAGAATAATAAGTTTTAAAAGAAAGTTATATTTATGGAGATTAAATGTAACGTTTTTGGCAATGACGGCCGTCACACCGTATGGTGAAAGGCCAATACCGCTTATGATGAAAAACATTTACATTTTACAGTTAAACATGGTAGTAACTCCGTCATGGTTTGGTTGCTGTATGGGCTTCATCCAAGGTAAAAAAGTATAAAAAAAATTTTATATATAGCATTATGAACCATATGGTTTATCCCAATATACTTTGAAACAATCTAAAGGAAAGTTCTAAAAATTTGAGTTTAGATGGAAATTCATTTTCCATCAGAACAAAGACCCCAAACAAATGAAAAATACCGTCAAATAGCTAGGTTTTTTTTAAAATTGTAAACAGAAGCCAAACACACCACCATTGTCACTCGACATCAGTGCCATTGAAAATATGAGGGCTACATTTAAAACATTGGTGCAAAAAGATACGATTAGAAACAAAACTCTTTTAATCTAAAACGTTTCAAGATGAATGGGGTAAACTATCTTGAGATACTACCAAAAAGCTTGTCGAATCAGAACCAAGACATTTAAAGGTCATTATAGAAGTCAAATGATATGTTAATAACTAAACACTGACTCTTCTTTGTATTCTAGATATAAAAATTTCATTGGTGTATTGTCAATTTTTTGAAGCAAAATAGTGCGTATGTTTATTTAAAATGTTTCTAAAAATTTTCAATTTAGAAGTGTTTCGTTGATTGTTCTTTATTTTTGCTTAATATTAAACCGTTCGTCATGAGTAAAATACAAAAAAAAAATGTTTGCATTTTTTGGTTTTATGTCATTTATATTGAAAGTCAGCTTTATCAAGTGAAAGTATGGTATATTCTCAATTGTTTCAGCCACTGCATATCGAGTTCGAGGTTTTATCTATAAATTTTCTTTAGAAGAAGATAGAACATAACCATTTCTAACACTAACTCTAACAAATCAAACGTTATGCGATCTTGAAGGAGATTAAACTTCAGAAGACGGCATATATCATCACAAACATCGTCATGACCTTAATATGAAGTGAAAGCAGATCTATAGGGCAATCGCAAAGATGCCATTTTCTGAAATGTTGAATATTTAACAAGATTTAAGAGCGTCGGCCAAGCAATCTCCTGCAATCTAATGTATGTCTCTAAATCTTTCTAATGGTTTTTGACATAACGATTGCTTCGTTGCTAAAGGCCAACTACCAGAAATTAATTTTGGCCATTTGAGTAGATATTGAATAAGTGGTCAACGCTTATCGAATGAGATAGGAACCAGTTCCTGTGCATGCAGCTATGATGAGATCTTGTTTTGAAAATGTATTGATGTTTTCGAACACTTGAGCTCAAACCTGTAAACAACGATGAAAAAGAATATTTGAATATTGAAGATGATAAATAATGAGTTGGATTGGTTAAAAATATTGGCTTCTTTGATTGTTACATTTTTCAAACAAATCAAAGATATTTATTAATTTCAAATTTATGAAATGAATTCTCATTATACATATTTTAGAAAGGCATAGATATTTTCAAAAACGCTTATAATATTTAATAATAAAATATCATATGCTAATTTGAATTTTTGAATAATGTGCAAGAGTGATCAAATATAATCCCGTCTTTTCTTATTCAATTTTTCAAACAAATCAAAGAAATTTATTAATTTCAAAACTATGAAATTCACACATTTTAAAATTTTTTAGAAAATTAACATATTTTTAGGAATATTAAATATTTTATCTATTAATTAGGATTTTTAAATATTTTATATAAAACCAATCAATACGTTTTAAGGTTTGTAAGAAATCCTGTTATGAAATATTATTAGAGACATTTGGTTTGTTTTAAGCACGATGCAAAATCGATAATTAGTTAATATTAGATAATTTAGCTAAATAATAAAAGGCTTATCAAAAATAAGATCTAATTAATTTATATTTGCTCTCATTTTAGAATATTATTAATAAGTCAAACATTGTTTAAATTTATGTTTTTACAGGAATCTTATGCAATATTGGTTAATTAATTACAGTTAAAAAAATTCGAATATAAGTAACACTGGAGAATTTAGAGAATTTTTATAATTATGGTGGGATTATATATATATATATATATATATATATATATATATATATATATTCTTTTATATCTCATTTTAAAAGTAACTGTTTCTTCCAAACAATTTTTTTTGAAATTAATAAATTGAAATAGTAAAGGCTTTAATCGAATAATTATCTTTCTAAATTAAACAGGGCGGGTTTTAATCCACGATTCAATCAGTACAATTTCTGTAAATGTTGTAAAATTATTTAAATTAACAATTTTTTTCCAGTCTGAAGTTAATTACCTTTAAAATTTTCGAAATTTACAAGTTGACCAATTTTTGAATGGTAGTTTTTTATATGTATATAACAATAAATTTTCAATTTGTTCACATATGTTAAAAGATATATAAGAAGTAGTAAGAAATATTTATACCTAATTCACACATTTTATAATTAAATAAAATAAATATTAAAACGAAATCTGCTATGCATATTTCTATGTATTATGTCAGAACATCGTTTCTTGAACGGCCAGGTACCACGTGCTAGTGCAAGTTAAATAATATTTTTATGCATTTTAATATTTTCATTGAATCAGTCACTTTAGTATTGCAAACGATCCAAAAAAACCTTTGTCTCGTATTTATTTTAAAAAAAATATCACATTTCCTAATTACTTCGTTTCATATAATCACGTGCTTAAAATTACATTTTTCTAGGTTTTATTTGGGATAGTAGCCATTAACTTATTTTTTTAAAATCAAAGCTTTTGTAAATGCGATGACAACACATTATCAAAACTGATTTTTTTTGAGATGCTCGTGTAGATAATAAAATTTAAATTTTTCGCCAACGGATATTTGTTGACACTCAAAACCTCCTCTCAAAAACAACATCACGTTCTGACATAATAAAAAGGAAAATTGCTCATTAATATTTTGAGCACCCTAAAAAGTTATAAATGAAAAGTGAGACATTTTTCTAAAAACTTATTTAATGAAATTTTCCCATATCCTTCCCATTATATATATATATATATATATATATATATATATATATAATCATGCACCAGCATATTCTCTAAAGTTTTTGGTAGGCTGTCGAATTCTGAATACTCCACCGTGATTACGCTCGAAATAGGCCTCCCGTGCAATTTGGAGTGCAACGTCAATACGGTTATTGGAGTGGTTTTCCATCCGAAAATCTCGGTAAACATGTTATCGATAGTTGCACCCAGTTTTCAGAACTTATCCGTCTTAACGATGTTTGCACGTCGTTCACTTCGAAGATGGTCAATAAGTGGGTCCACTTCCTTCAGATAAGCACAGCGAACACACAGCGCAGAACTAAGGGGAAGGTTGAATTGGGATTTTTTCTTCTCATTTTTCTGATCAGAAGTGGAATATAATGTTATGAATATTCCACTTCTTTTAAAAGGTTAAAATTTTAATTTTTAAGCAAAATATAATTTTTACTATTTATAGTTTTCTTATAAATCATAATGAAATAGTGATTTTTCTTAACTTAATGGAATACGTTTTTATGATGTACTTAAATTTTCGGTTTCTCCATTCCTTTAATATAAAAAATGCCTTGATAATTTTGCTTTATATAAATCCTATATATGCTGCTTAAAACCTTTTTGCTGATATAATTCTTAATAACACATTTACTATTTGTAAAATCAAGTTTTATATTTTGTTTAATCGATGATTATTTTGAGTAATTGATGACACTGTAATTAAAGCTATTTACAGCATATCTTTTCTTAAAAGAAATTATTTACTGCATCATTGAGAGATTTCCTACCAAACTGATCTAATGCAATATTTAAATTTGTTAATACTGGAAAAGAAATTTTTTAACCTATTATCTTAAAATTTATTTTTCTATTTAATTTTTAAAAGATTTAAAGGCGAAAAAGTAAAGAAAGTTATTGTTTTTTCTCGGTAGAATCAATAATTTGTGCAAACCCTACCAAAGAGTAATGGAAACCATAAAGGAATCCAACAGTCAAAGCATCACACACAAGAGTCTCATGATTCTCATCAATTTTGGAAACATTTCAAAAAATACATGAATCAAAAATTCGTTAAAAAGTCAATTTGCTACATAATTCTTATAGATTTTGGATCTTTCTCATAAAATTAGAGTTCTAAATAATTATTCATAAAATTAGAGTTCTAAATAATAAGATCTTCATCAAGTTTTAACAAACTTGAGGAACAGATATAAGTTAGCCACTTACAAATTCAATAAAAAAAACCCCAATCAATTGTATGAGGAGAATAACTATCTCTATAATAGAATAATTATCTCTATACTCTATAACTATACTTTCCGAACAATATCTTCCTGAAATACAACTCGTTAATGACCTGAAAACAGCTATCCTCCCGCTATCTATTACCATACATTTTTCAAAGTATTAGAGTTTAACGAATTGTACTCTATAATTACACCAAGTTTATTACCAAGCTTAAGAAATAGATACAGTTTATCTGTTACAAATCAATAAAAAACTAATTCCTTTTAGGAGGAGAATAATTGTATTCTCTTTTCGGACAAATATCTCAGAAAAACAACTCATGAATGGTCTGAAAATAGTTATCCATCGCCATACATTATTCGCAAAATTGGAGTACAGAGCAATATCTTATTATCTTCGCCACGTTATAACAAACTGTTGATATAGATACAAGAATACCAATGATAAACTCGTTAAAAAGCTAATTTACTGTAGTAGGAGAATTTCCATAATAGGAGGCACCTTGTCTATACTCTCTTTCCAAACAAAATCTCCTCTAAAGACGATTTGAATGCTTTGAAGAAAGTATTCTATCCTCATACGTTTCACAAAAATAGAGTATTATAAAGTATCCTATGATCTTCACCAAGTTCGTTATCAAACTGAAGAAATAGATACAAGTTTAACAATTACAAACTTGTTAAAAAGCTAATTTACTGCATGAGGAGACATGCTATACCATCTTTCATTGTATGAGGAAAATAATTATACCCTCTTCACGAACAAATTCTCCTTAATAGAGGATTTCATTGACTTGATGGCAACTATCTGCCCTCCTACATTATTGACAAAACTAGAATACTATAAAGTATCTTTTGATCTACATCAAGTTCGTTATCAAACTTAAAAAGCGAATACAAGTTTATCAATCACAAACTCGTTAAAAAATGAATCCTCTATATGAGGAGAGTAACTAAATCCTCTATTCGCTGTATGAGGAGAGTAGCTATATTCTCTATTTAAGAAGCCGATACAATTTTACCAATCACAAACTCGTTGAAAAAAAAACAAGTCCACTGTATGAGGAGAGTGGCTATGTCCTCTTTCCGAGCAAAAGTCTCCTTGAGAGACAACTCGTGAATGATCTGGAGGCGGCCATTCCTCATCGGCCGAGCTGCAGTTGCAACTCCCTGTCGAACACGCAGTGGGGGAACGAGCGACATTTATATTAATTAGGAGGCCCTCGGAGTTGGCGAGGTGCGGCGGCGTGCAAGAGCGCTACCGAGCAAATGGCCCATTTCTTCCGCCGGCGGAGGTGGCGAGCGCCCGCTGATGTATAGCAGCGTCCGTTACGACTTCGCGCTCCCCACTCGACGATGGCTGAGGAGATCACGTAAGGATGCGAGTGGGCCGTAAATGGGCACGGAAGGCATACTTAAAAAACTCAGGTGGCCGGATTAGGCAAATTGGTAACCTCCTCGCTTTTATGTCTTAAATGCCTACGGGAGGACTCTGAATGTAAGAAATTCAATAATGGCGCTGGCTATGATTTTGTAAAACTCTTTGATAGTATCTATACAACTAGACTATTGTGAATTCAAAATATAAATACAATACACTTCTAGGTATTCGGTTTTGCTACCATCAGGCTTCTGTACTATCCGACCTGTTTTTCTTTTATCACAATTAACTGAAGAAGGTAAGGAGTAGCGGAAGCTGTCATCTATTAAGAAATTCTTCAAAAAATAATAAACTACAAGTTTTGATTCTTATCATAAGGTTTCTTTTTAAATCTGTGCAATTATTCATTAGTGGAAAATAAATTCCGAGTCATTTTTTTTAAGAATTAGATCTACGATTTCCGTTAACGCTTTGTTTGCTTCCTTCATTTAAGTTAGGTATAGGATTTCAATTAAAATCTGAAAAGTTTATATTCTTACTTTGTCCCTAAGATATATTTATTAATATGTATATATAATATATTATAATTATATTATACGTATTTCTCTAATATAATATATTATTGAAAGGTACAGTGTAGTGTCTTCTATTTAAATTCGGCACGTTACCATCACCTGCTTCTATGATTCACCGGACTGGGGCTGTGTTTACATTCTAGGTGGCTTCAGAGAGAGATGGAGGGTGAAGTACTTAACGAGAAGAAAGTAAATACGGACTAATGTAATAAATGTGGTATAAAAATTTTGCCTTCTGGTATTGATGCGTAAAGAAACGATATCATAGAACTCCGGCCTATCCGGTTTTTTGCTATCCTATCTGCAGTTTTGCTACATTAGGCCGGACACTCTGGAGTGTACGTAATAAAAATGAATTACTAGCCAAATTATTTATAAAAAATCATACAAATATTAAAATTATACATATACAATTATACATCTATCAAATAAAATATTCCAGGTTTAAGATTTTTCTACCATTAGTGCATATAAATAATAATAATATAAATTTATATATAGATTTAAATTTGCATATAATTTTTTCATATCAAAATTTTTTCCCTTTCCTGTATAATTTTAATGACATCACTGCTTTGTTTGATGGGAAGGGGGGGGGTTCTTAATCTGCTCCTTCTTGATAAACCACTGATGCATAATTTTTATACGGTCTGAGCTATGCATAGAATGGTCGCCAAAATTGTGGACACTTTTGAAAAAAAATGTCTAATTTTCTATACTTATAGAAAATATAACTTTTCAAAAAATGCAAACTCTTTTGTGTCATTTTAAAGAGAATTTAATGCGAATTTCAATACAAAAATCAAAATTGTAATATTTACAATACAGAAAAAATAGAGAGCCAATAATTATAGAAATACATTAGATGCCGATGACTGCAGTGAATTATCAGTACTTAAAAGGCTAGTCTTTGTTTTTTACAATTTCACACTGAAGTTTTATTGAACTGAGAAGAGATTGAAGATCTTCCTTCATTATTGCAAGATGCCAGGAAACAATTGTAGCTTTAATTAATTTTCTTTTATTTGAAGATAGCTTCATATGTACAAGATTTTCCAAACGGTGCTATAAGTTCTCAATTTTATGCTCAGGGCTGTTTCCCGGCCTTGATGACGATTCAGTTCTCTTTACACTAAATCATGCTTTCGATATTTTTGCTAAATCCTGCGGAAAAATAAATGACGTGTGTTTGGGAAAGAGATCATTTATAGAATTACTCTGTATTTTCTTTCATTCAATGTCTTATCGATAACAAGAAGGATACCAATACCGTCTGCTGACATGCATGGCCAAATCATGCATGAGTTCTTCCTAATTGACTGAATGCAGTCAGGTTATAGCTTTTTGCCTATTCTATGTTTTCATATTTCCAATCACCACTACCGAATAACAATATCTTTGTCTCATCACTTATGACTTCATCGTATAACTTGCGACCACTGATAATCTGTCCAATTAATGCTTTCCTTTGCTTACTGTTATCTTTTTATACATAGCTGTAAATTGAGATGTTTTTTTCTTCTCGATTTCTACCTCAGATTGGCATTTAATAATCTTCCCAACATTGTTCTTAAACTGACATAAATGCCAGCATCAATCAATTGACTTCCGATTGCCGCTGGTGACATTCATCTGTCTAGGAGACATAGTCTTTTTATTCTTCTGTCAGCCAGCTTCCTGGCTTAAGGGTATCGAGTCTTCTCTCTAATCTGGGTGTCCCGGTTCGGGCGTGGTTGTTCTTCTGTGTTCTATTTGTGAAGAGTGTAAATATTTACCCTTCAAAAAGGAACAGTTAGAAGCGAATGTGATGAATAAGTAGCAAAAGTCGTACTCTTGGCCCTAGTTCGCGTTACTACAAAACAAGAGACGCTTATTCAGATTAAAGTAAAAATAATTTTTTTGCGTTACAAATATTTGAATTTTACTTTTTGTATTGAAATTGGCATTGAATTCTTGAGAAATTGATATGTAAAAGTCTTTATTCTATGAAATGCTACATTTTCTATAAGTATTAAAAAAACCAAAAAAAAAAAAAACATAACTTTTTTAAAAAGTATTCACAATTTCGGCTAACATTGTATAAATAAGAAATTGAAATAATAAAAGATATTAGCCGAAATTAAGATTTTAAAAATTAAGTTTTTTTTTTAAATTAAAGTTATTTAAAAGATCCCGATGAAATGATTCATATGATTTTATAAAACATATTATGATAATATTGATGAATATCATAAGCAAAAAATGATTAAAGATTTTGTGAGTTAAACATTCTAACCACACTTAGAGCCAATTTATAGTTTCCAATGCTCTCATATAAGCACAAGTGCCCCATCATTAAAATATTTTAATGCACATGATTAAACTAAGTGGGATAAAAAATTTCTGTGGTGCAAAAAAAAAAAAAAAAAAAAACTTAAGTTTTTATTGAATTACTACCTGTTGGCAGAACTGCAGGCAAACAACGGTTTTGAAGGTTTTAGAATGTTTTAAAAAATTAAGTTAAAATATTTTAGGACCATAATAATAAAAATATGTAATAAAAGGGATAGTAAAAAAATTCTTATATATTTTTTATTTGCTTAATAAAGTATATTTAAGAAGTTGAATTCAATAATTCTTGTCTAGGTTTAAAAGAAATCAGGGAAAAGGATAAAAAGTTTCAAAATAAGCGCAGATGATACTTTGTTGAAATAAAAAATTCATTTAGATTTTCAATGAAATCATCTACCTTCCATCACAATATTTAATATGATAAGACATAAATAACATAATGAAAAAATTCTTTAAGTATGAAGATAAAAACAGATTGTATTTTTTTAAAAAAAACATTTTAAATTATTTCTTTGGAAAAACTAACTTTTTTGTTGTTATAAAATATATTAGGAAAAAGCAATACATTATTATAAAAAAATGAAGTAATATATTTAGGGTTTTATTAAAATATTCACGAAATGTATATAAATTCACATGAAATAATAAAAACTGGAGTAGTTTTTATACTAAATCGGAAGCAAACAAAATAAAAAATTATAAAGTGATATGGGAAAAAATTATAAAGAAAATGAACTTACAAAGGAATATAAAATTACGAAAATAAAAAAAATGACATTTTTTTCTACTAAATAGAAATAAATTTGTAAAAAAGATGAAACGGTGGAAATAAAAAAGGAAAACTTATAAAGAAAGTAAACTCATAAACAAATAAAAAACGATGTTAATTTTTTGTAACAATAAGCTGAGAAAAAAAATTCCTGGTTCATTTTCTTGCAAAATGAAAGATCAAGTAATCGAAGCAGATTTTTTTTTTAAATTCATTTCTCTTGTAAAATATTATTTATTATACCGCCTTTTTTTATTTATGAGCATAAGCATAAAATGAATCGAAGAAATTATTTTACTTTATTGATAGGTATTCAGTGATTAGAATAGCGAACCAGCAATTCATTTGAAAATTCTTTTCATTGTTGCCAAAATAATATTTAAACATAAAAGAAAATATTTGTATTTATTTCAATTTACATTTATCTATAAATATAGAAAACGAATAAAATAATAAAATTGCAGTTTGTTAAATATTTGATAATATTTTAATATACTTAATATATTAAGTTCTTACCTAAAAATTGAAATATTAAATTCTACCTCAAAATGAAAAATAAATGACCAAAAAGGACAAAAGAAAAAGAGTTAAAAAAGTACATACAGAACATTATTTTTTAACAGCATATTCAGAATAAAACATTGCTCTAGATATTATGGATTTTTTTTAAATTATAAGTTATGTGTTTATAACAATGAGATTTTTTTCATTTACTTTGTTTTTATGAATTAAGGCATATTTTGATACGAGCTTAAAATACTTCAATGTTATGTGTTGTAAAATAATTCATTCATTGTTATTTAAAATTTTCTTTAAAAAATGAAAAAAAAATCT
Organism: Argiope argentata; assembly: GCA_026289955.1. Classification (NCBI taxonomy): domain Eukaryota; kingdom Metazoa; phylum Arthropoda; class Arachnida; order Araneae; family Araneidae; genus Argiope; species Argiope argentata. The sequence continues at coordinate 1,329,258 of JAOUZG010053171.1, read as the reverse complement.
ACTAACGTAAATAGAATAGGTCCTAGAAATTTTCTCATGAAATGTATGTATACATGTTTATTGACATTTCGATAAAAAATAACATGAAATCACTTTATTTTAAAACAAAAACAACTATTGGAATGTATAAAACCACTACAATAATATTTAACTCACATTTACAAAATTTCTTGAGTACTTTAAAATAAGAATTTTGATTTTTTAAAAAATATATAAAAGTGATTTGCATTATCTTCAATTCGTTGGAATATAAGAACTACTACAATTTCGATTATTCACAGTTTCCTTTGGGTTTTCTTCCGTTAATCTAATTGCTATACGTAAGATGATTCGTTGGAACAGAATAACAGTTGTATCATAGTGAACTAAAATTAAAGATATCTCGCTTTTTTCCGATGTTGAGGCACTATTTGTAAAAAAAAAGCTTCATCACTACTTTCCTACATTTATACTTCGGATTAATATTATTTATTAAAATCAGTCTTTGAAAAACTTTTTGAATTTAGTAAAGATACACAAACGGATTCTATAATTTACTTCTGCTGGCGTCCTGTCATAGGAGTAGCACGTCTTCCGCGAGAACTAGGCGTCCCGGGTTCGAGTCCCGGTTCGGGCATTGTTGTTCTTCTTTGATCTATCTGTAAGGAGAATGAATTTGCCCCTCCTGTTAAAAGGGGCTGTGCATGCAACTGTGACGAGTGTGTATCTAAGTCGTATTCTTAGCTTTAGTTGGCTCTACTTCAAAACAAGAGACGCTCCTTTCGGCTTAAAACTCGCTGATTCCTCGGCGAAGCTTGTCAATGGCAAGAGCCACTAATAATAACAACATATCAATCAACTTATTTCAAGCAAGATTTAAATGCAATTTCATGTTTTTGTAAGGTATGGAGATATGGATATTGTTATGATGTACACCACTGTACAAAGTTGGTACTATCGCCCTAAAATTGCCTTTATATAATGTGGCGTTAAGAGAAGGCAGTAAAACTGTGTGGTATTCTAAACAGTTCTGAAATAAAGAACCGAAAATTAATAGCATTTTGAGGCGTAACACTTTTTTAAAAAAGGAAAAAGTATTGTTACATTTCACCAGTTTCATAATTTTATTAAACATTGTTTATTAGCCAACAGCTGGAAAAATTCATACTTTCCATGTCTAATTTTATATTTGCTCGTGCAGATTTCTATAATAACCCAGATTTCCAGTGAACTAAATGACAAATGTGTCTGGAGTGCATTACTAAATCCAATCATGTTATCTGATTCAAGCGTAATGGTACTCAAAATTTAGTTGTTTAGTTTTATTTTAAAATTTTATGAAAAGATGCTTAATCGTTTTTGCTTTGCTAATATTTTTTAACTATTTATGCATTTAAAATTTTAGATTTAAATTCAAGTTTATCATTTTCTTTTAATATGCAAATTCCTAAAAAATGTCTTTACCCTTCTTATAATTCTTATAACGAATAATGAAAAAAAGTGTTAAGTAGTTTAGACTTCTAACAGTTTTTTAATATTTTTTTTTATATTTGATGCAACATAATCATATCTTCTATTGTTTCGAAAAAAAAATTTACTCACTTAACTTAAATGCGCTTACAGATTATAAGTTAACTGCATAAAGAAATAAAATTTGTTTAGCTGTAAACAACTCTAAGAGCCAGGGTCCTGGCATAGAAGTAGCGTGGCATAGAAGTAGAGTCCCAGTTCGGGCATGGTTGGTCTTCTTTGTTCTATGTGTGAGGTGTGTTAATATGCTGTCCTGTAAAAACGGGTTGTGAAATGTGATGCATAAAGTATCTAAGCCGTACTCTTGGCCTTAGTTGACGCTACTGAAAAAACAAGAGGCACTCACTGGGCTTAAATTGCTGACAGATCTGTCCCTAAGTAACAGCAAAAAAAATCTATAGTAAAATGACAATGTGAAAATTAAGCATTAATTTTTGCAACCGAAAATAAAATTTTATTAAAAGCAGCCATTGAAAAAGATTTAATGAAGCAATAGAAACCAGATAAATTTAAAATTATGCTTTCAAATATTATACAATTCAAAAAAAGAGCTTACAGAAGTTTCCGTGGCTCATATTATTCCGTGCAACTTATGGATAAAGAAACTCTGTTTAAAAGGTAGTTAAGCCATTGAGACCAAAGATGGCATAGGGCGGAATGCATTTGAAACCCGGTCCGTAGTGGATCCAATATGCATATGAGATTGGACCACTTTCAAATCCTTCTGGATAAAATGCGTCTTCCGACTAGTATGTTGAGGATTTTCACCGATGGAGTAGCAGTTAATGTATTATTCTTGTCATCTAATTGCGTTTATAAATTATGAGGTTCATTCTTAAAAGTTCAAATTAAGATCGTTATAAAAATCAAAATAAGATTAATCGGGTTTAAAATGCCTTTTATAGAATGCATAGTTAGAATAGTTTCATTTTCATCAGAATGTCAAGTTCATCATCAAAGTTTCAATAATTTTTCATTCAATAGTCGTATTCTTATTTATATTAAATCTCCTTTCAAGATTACACTCCAACCTTCAAATAAAGGTAGCCCCATTACTTTGAAATTGTTTAATAATAGATTTTAAAAAAGGAAATTAAAACAAAACAAGATTTTTTATATATATAAATCCCTTAAAAATGTCAAAATTCTATAAACAAAGGCTTAGCGATAAAATTTCGGTTTCGAGACAGCAGGGGGAGGGGGGTTCAAAATACGATTCTACCAAGCGGTCATGCATGAGGGTCTGGTACATATTAAATGCGACCTCAATGGCAAAAAAAAAACCCATCATATTGATGCGGTAAAGAAATATGAAGGGATGGTTCGTCTGCTCATTCATCTTTATTGTCATAACATCACAAATGCGAAGTTATACTACTAATTCTTGAAAAAAATTACTCGAAAAAAACCCCAAATTATTTTTAAAAAATTGTACTCTCATATTTGTACATACAACAGAAATAAACCTTTTATTTAAATTTAAATCACCCCAAAATGATGCCACTTCTCAAAATCCGCAAAATAGTCAATGCGTACTTTTTTTAACGAACGCTTAAAGTTTGCAACGTGACAATTTCGAAGCGAACAACATTAAAGTTTGCCGAAATCACAACTGTTCACAGGGAACAGTTAATGTAATGCTTCCTTCTGTGACAGAAAATTGCGCGATGTTCCAGAAAGTTCCACGCCAAACTTTTCACCCCGGGATTTCTCACCAGTATCATTACATGCCCCGAAGTCGGAGGAGGAAAAGATTCCGTATCCAACTCTCATTTTTCCTTATCTCCTCCGCCCCACACGCTCACATTTGCGCCCTAACGTTCATTCCTAAGCCCCTGCATACCATCTACAGCAACGAACACATCTATACATATTCATATGCATCTATATTGGCAAGCAAGTTTTCGAAGAAATGTCTTTAAAGTTTTCAAGAAGAACATCTGGTTTGATCCGAAAACATCAGAAAGACATAAAAACTTGGGGAAAAAGAAGGAAAGGAAGGGAAAAAAATTTCTTATTTTCTATATCGATTTGCGCATTTGGACCTACCATTTATTTTGCTTGTCTCATACCTGTGTCTCTGGTGTTATTTTTTTGCTTTGATGGACAAATATAGACGTTTTCTGTAGCCCCCTTGCACTCTGTGATAGCCGCCACCATTTATCTCTTTGGATGGTACGAATGATCTTTGTATTTACCACGAAGCTCTTTTTTTCGCTCCATCTTTTGATTTTCGCGTTCAGCCTTTTTATGTCCCTCTTATTGATGGTTTTACAAAGCGCGAGGTTGTTTTCACTATCGAATTGCTCGGAAAGAATTTTTTTTTCATCCGTTTCTCGTTTTGTTGTATAGTAAGATAAGTTTTCTTTCTTTCGTTCTTTTTTTAAGGGGCGGGGCTTAATCCAATTTCTCGTTAATCTCATTGGCAATTGAAAACCTCCCCTTAAAAATGATTTCAGCTTTTAAAAATATAAATTATATACACATACGTGCAACATTATTGCTTACAATTAATTTAACTATAGAAGCAAAAAAAATCTATTAAATATAAAATATTATATTACATTGTGTGTAATTTTTAAAATTTTAAATGGATTACTTTTAACAACATTATTGCTTATAGTTAATTTAACTACAGAAGCAAGAAAATCTATTAAATATAAAATATTGAATTATATAAAATTATGAATAGATTATTTTGCTTTACTGCGTTTTAAAAAGTTATTGTTGAAGCTTAACGCCAACTACATCGGTATAAATTGATCTTGTATTTTATGTATTTTGAGAAAATGAAAATGTTGTGTATTTCGGGAATATTTTATTCATAAAATTAAACATTTTTACAAAGTCAGAACATGATGTTGTTTTGGGAATGAGGCTTGAGGCGTCAACAAAAATCCATAATTGAATAATAAATAAAAATTGAAATTTTAGTATCTGCACGAGCTTCTCAAAAAATCAGCTTTTAGTAGCGCGTTGCCATCGTATTTACAAAAGCTCTGATTTAAAAAAATAAGTCAACGACTACAGCCAATAAAACCTAGAAAAATGTCATTTTGAGTACGTGATTATATGAAATGAAATAAATAGGAAATGTGATATTTTTTAAGCAATAAATGGGAGAGAACGTTCTTTGATTCGTTTGCAATACTAAAGTGACTTCTTCAATGAAACAATTGAAATGAATAAAAAATATAATTCAATTTGCACGAGCACGTGGTGCTTGGCCGTTCAAGAAATGATGTTCTGACATGATACATTGAAATAGGAATAGCAGATTTCATTTTAATCTTTTTTTAAATATCTAATACAGTTAAATAGTAAATATCTATCAATTAACAGTGTTTCAAACTTCATTCTCATTAACTACACTACTCCACACTAAAGAGAAATGACTATTAAAATTTATGGCTATCATTCTCACGTAAACAATTTTATTAGCCTGCAAATTTATACTATATCGATAATTTCCCGGTTCTCTACTGTGGCGATGCCATTTCATCAGCTTCCGAACGACGACTAGGAGATCATTGGAAGTTAACTACTCACGGATTTCAACTGTCGACGTGCTCTTATGTTTCCCTGCAGAATATAGGTTCTCTCTTTCCCACATATTCGTACAAGCTGCAACCCGATTTGCTATGCCTCTATCTAAGTATAGGCAATAAAACTTGATGATAGGTTGAGGAATATGTCTATATTTTGTGTCGTATCAGAGAAAAAACAATTAGCAAAAAATATAAATTTACCTAAACATTAATATCTAAAAATAGAAATATCTAAAAAAAATCTTATTGTCAGATTTCTCACAGAAAAAATCCCTATTTGAATACCTGCCTGAGGGTGACCCTTGAAAAAGTCTTCAGACCGGATTCATTGTATTATTATTATCTCTTATTTTGTTTTTAAAATGTTTTTGCCAATTTTGTTCTATATTTTGTGTCATGTTTTAAGACAGGTTTTAAATAAAACGTGCAATATACTTTCATCTAATCGCTGTAGAAAATTCCAAGCAAAAATATCACAATGCAGTATCATGACAATGCAACATTGTGGAAGTATTGCGTACCTTGTTTAACTGCTATCTTGGTCAAGTCATCTAATCGCTTCTCTGTTTCATAAATAAAACGCAGTGGAAGCCAGAAAACGCCTGCTTATTTACTCTTGAATTTTCTGGTATATTTCAGAGGCTCCGGTTTTTTTAAAGCTATCCCCTACTCATTAAGCACAGTCATGGATGCACTTCTAGTGCAATAGAGTATTGTAGTGATATAATACAACACTCTGAAAATTTATTACTAATATTTTATCTACATAAATTGGAAGTGTACTGTGGACCTTAATTGCTTTCCTAGACGCGGTCACTTTTGAAGATGGGTCCTGGCTGGCTAATAAAAGGAGGTGGTTAATGACGCACGCTAGGAGAAACGTTGGATCCTCAGACCACTTTGGACCAGTGAATCCGGCGTCTGAGTGTCCGTTGGGCACTCAGACGCCGGATATTTTACACTCTATATACAGTGAATTCATACCTGAGAGATATAAATAATATTCTTGTATGTGATTTAATTAAACATTTAATCTAAATTTAATGCAGTCGAGACATTATACGAAATTCCTTGAAATTAAAGTAGGTTCAAAATCTAAGAAAAAATGTGCATCATTTTACTGTCTTGGAATTGACAAATATATTATTACTAAAATTATGAATTGTAATATAAAAAGTATAAAAAATTACAATTACTAAAATAGGGTGTAATGTATATATAATATTATATTAAAATTCGATTATACAAGTGAATAATCACATAGAAATTAAAATAATACCATGAAAAGGTTTTTTTTTTAAATTTTAAAGTGATCTAAAAAGGATATTTTTCTAATACTTTGCTCCGAAAGTATAGCGGGAAAATGCTAAAATTCAGATTAATTTTTAAGTTAAAATCTAAAGAAATTTTCTTTGAACATTTCTCATTGAGAATTTATTACTTCAAAATAACAACATATCAAATTTGGTAGCTCAACTTGTATCTTGTATGTTGCCATTTTAAAATTCGTCTTGTCATCAATTTTATCATTTTGAAAATTAATTCAAATTTTTATCAATATTTAAATTTTTGAGATTGCATGCGATTCAAAATTTTGACCAACTGTCACCAATTGTATTAATAACATTAATTTTGTCATGCCATCCATTTGTTAGTTTGATTAACTAAATTTTGTCAGCGCAAAACATAGTATTTTGAATAACATTAACTCAATAAATATAAAGTTTTAATTGATTAGCTAGGAGTTAAAATTAAGGAAACTAATTGGCAAAATCATTCCGATATTGAGGTAGTAAAGTCTGTTCAACTTTTGTTATCTTTTTTCTATCGAAAATAAAGAGCTTCTAAATTCAAGCAATTATTGACGACGTGTGAAAGGTAATTAAATCTTCATAAGAAAAATAATTGGCGAAATCGGTATAGTAAATGTAAAGGAGCGACTCTTTCTTGAGGTGAGATTCTTTACCTTTGTTTCCCTTTTTGATTAATCTAATCTGAAGCAATAATTCTATTTTTAATGCAAATTTATCAAATTTTCTTAATGAAAAAAGAATTTGGTTTATAATTATAAAGAGAATGAGTGGCATATTTCGGAAAGGAATAAAACGAATTGACCTCATAATTGCAATTTTAATTAAAAAAATATTCTTCGATGAAGATTAAACTATATAAGTAATACTAACAAGAAATTTAGTCACTGACATAATTTTCCTTTTTTATAATTTCGGAAAAGGAGAATACTTAATCAAAAGTGATGGATTTATAATAACTTAGCTAATTATAAAATATACTTGCAGTTATTGTTGTTGTTGTTGTTTTCATTTTATTACTAGTTTAGATAGCAAACAACCATAACTATTACTATTATATTCGTGACATATAAACATTATTTTTATATTAGAGTATTATTTCACTTTAGAATAAAATTAATTCCTTTTTTGCATATTTATTATAAATTTTCCAATGGGATTGCAAATAATCTAGTTCCAATAATTCCAACTTCCCATCAATTCCTTGCACTAACACTATTTTTAGTATTTGCTGACAAGAAAAATAGTAAAGATTTTGTCAGATATGTTTGATCACCATTTGAATTGAATTTCATTATAATATCTGTTTGATGTATTATAAAATTTTATATTTTAGTTTTAATCCAAACATCCATCGATGACTAGATTGCATAGAAATTATATTCTTCCCCATTTTTACCTTGTTCATAAAGGTTCAAAATATTGCATTTGTTGTCGCCTCCCAACAATACGCTGATTGTTATGTTATCTCTTCAAATTTGAGGAAAATCAAGCGTATTTGATCATTTATTGTTTATATAACACTTGTAAATAGAACCCCAATTAGATTTCGCGAACATCATTTTACGGAAAGGAACTGATATGATATTTCCCTGAATGGCATTTTCCTGCTACCTGATGCGCATTATCTGAATACAAATATTTGGTTTTCTCATTGCGTTCTATTTACGAAAGACGCAATCAGTTGTGATACGAAATAATTTCGACGATTGCTCTCTTTATTCTTTATTTCTCCATTCTTTGCAGTTTTGAAACGAATTCTTTGCTTGCAGAAAACACACGCTTTTATGCAGACGATATATTCTTTGCTCACAGAAAATACGCTTTTAAGCAGACGATATATGGAAATATTTATTTAAACTTCGAAATTTGGCGAAGTATTTAAATTACCATATCAGATAACAGATTTAGCAGTAAATAAAAACTAATAGAGATAAACACGCAAAAAAGTTGAATAAACTAGATAGACATTCTGTTTCGTGATTTACATTCGGATTAAGGAAATGAAAAGGTTTTAAAAACCTTTATGTTTTGTTTAGATATTTCTCTTAAAACATTGCGATGAATTATGGCAGGTGTTGTATCATTAAAAAGATGAGATTTAATTTCTAATTAAATGAAAATTAAATTTGAAAATGATTCTTACTATAATACTCATTACTGCTTATTGACTAACAAGATTATTTTAATGCATTTCATAAAATGACATTTATTGTATTAGGGAACTATCCAAACTCTTAAAATATTTTTTCTCCTATAATTCTAATTCTAATAATTCTATTTATAATGTAACCAAAGTAAAAATATGCAATGGATAATTTAAAACTCTAACCAATCAATATATGTATAGGATTTTTTTAATTAAGTACCTGTAAATTGGTTCCCCCAACATTTTTTAGTTCCCCTTTTCTTCTATAAATATTTACTCAAATTTTAAAACTTTAAAATTTTATTTGTTTCATGCTTTAGTATGAAGCCTATATTAATATAGAATTAAATAAATATCGCATTAAATAACCTGAATTGCAATGCTTCTCTTGCTGTTGGGTTTATCGAGATTTAATATAATTTTAAAATGGCCTTAAGTAAGAAATATAAGAAAGGAAACCAAGAGCTGAATTCATTTCTTGACTTTTTTGTTGTATTAGTTTAGAAAATAATATTTTCTATTATTTTTAAATCTCTAAATATCCCTTTGTGTTTTTTTTTTGCCATTTGAATCAGAACATATCTACAATTTTGGAGACAAATTCGGATATAAATTCAATTTATTTAATATTTTCTAGGTTATTGCGTTCACTCAGTTCATAAAAGCAGACGGACAGACTGCTCTACAACAAATTTAGAACAATATTGAGAAGCTATATATGTAACTTTGATGATCAAACCAAACTCTAAATTTCAGGTATCTTACTTGTAGCACTAAAGATATACAGACAATAATCTATTATATCTATTTATATTCAGACGTAAAGACATACGGACGGTCATCTTCTGGCGCATTTTTTTCATCAGAAAACCGTTTGCTGACAAAAGTTTCAAAATTTCATTCCAACTTTGATTGAAATTCATGAATTTGGAGTAATGACCGTTTATAAAATATCATCCATCTAGTTTTCTAATTTCGTGAATAAGAAAATATGAGATTTATATTTCAAAATTTCGAGGTCAAAATATTCACAATATAATAAATACTTTGTCATTATATGTTTCGCAAATAAGAAAGTAAGAAAAAGGATAGTCACTTTCATCATTTTAAAATTTTGAAATGTAAAGCACTCTTCTTTTTGTGATATAAGTAGGAAGAATTCATATTTATATTTTGAAAAATGATGGGAAACAAATATACATTCTGTCATATTTCTCTTAATTAAGCGTTCATTTCAATCATATCCTTCGTGAAGTGTTATCCTGGTGAGTTTTCAAGACATAAAGATAGGAAAAGTACAATTAAAATCTCAAAATATTTCCATTGTTTAGAAAAATTAGATAATAGTTATTGTTATTAGTGTGACTAAATTAGGCAACTATTGATTTATATAAAAGAGAAAGTAGTTGCCAATCAGGTAATCTAGTTTTCATTTTTCTCACAATTAATTATCCTTTAAATGCAATTATTTTAAGCAGGCTTCTTGCTGAATGTTCATAGATCTATTTAATTTAAATGTCAAAACATATTTGAAATATTTTCAGGATTTAAAAATCATTTAATTAATTAAATTAATTAAATTTGGATTTCATACGAGCGGTATCACCTGTAATATATTTAAAAACAGATTTCAACATTCCCTGATGTTTATCGTAATGATTAAAAATTTGAAGAAAAAAAATGTCCCATCTCGCATATTATTTTCGTCATTTAGCCATAGCTCGAATATATGAGATGAGCTCGAAATGAGTCCTAGTATAACATGACTCCAAAACCAGAAATTCTGACTAATTAAATATGGGAATGAAATGTTTTAAAATTACACCAAGAAACAAGATGCTTATAGATTACAAAGCCGTACTTGAAAATAAAATGGAACGGATATATGAATTCTTATCTGTCAAAATTATTATCTGGAAATTTTTCTGTTTATTTATATTTCACTTCATCGACAACTAATAAAAAGAAATCTAATAAGTATCTTTAAATACTATTGCATGAAAAGAGTCTAAATATACTAAAAATATTCAAATGACATTAAAAACATTTAATAACTAGTAGGTATTTAAATATACTTGAAATAGATGTTTCAAGAAACAAACCTATACTTCAAACTATACATTAAATTCAATCAGTGTTTTGTTTTCTATGCTGATACAAATAATTAGATGCTTATTTAAATTTTCAAAAAAAATCTTTTAAAACGGTGTAAATTAATTATAAAAATTTGGAATATCTAAAAATTTAGCATTTTTATGCTATTTGTAAGTAAACATTAAATTATCTGAATGGCTTTCGAGTAAATTTTATCTAATTTATAAACAGATGCCAATACAACTATAATTCTACGACCCAATTCACTTGTTTAACTAGATTTGTTTATCTTATCAATAACTTGCTGGTAGTCTGGTATATCTAAAAACTTAGTCTATTTTCAATCTGATTATTAGTATATTTTAAATGAAACTGAACGGCTTTCATATAAATAAATACAATCTCATCTACAAACAGAATAAGATACGTCTAGAAATCGACGAACATATAATTCGTTTTAACTAAGAATGTTTCATCTTATTATTAATTTGCTAGTAGTCTGGCATATCTAAAAACTTAGTCTATTTTCAAGCTAATAATAAGTAAATTTTAAATGAAACAGTGGCTTTCATATACATAAATACTATCTCATCAACAGATTATAACACACCTAGTAATCGACGAACATATGCTCTCTTTTAACTAAGAATGTTTCATCTTCTTAATAGCTTGCTGGACACAAGCAAAGTAGCAACCTATTTGGGTATCGGGCACTTTTCAAATAATGCCACTCGATGTGAAGTTTAGAGGAGTTCATTTTCTAAAGAGAGGGGTGTCAAAACCAATCACATATCGCCGTCATTTTAACGGCTCAAATCCATTAAGTGACCGTTTTGAAAGATTTTAGGGCACGCCGAGCCCAGCTTTTAAGGTTGATGGGATCGTAATGGACAGTTTTACGCGTGTTCGGAATATTATTGTTAACACTCAACTACTTGACTCAAGGGATGTCGGTAGGTTGAGGCAGGCCTTTGAAGTTCCGCTTTCTCTACTATCATAATGGATGACGCATTCTTTTGGGAAAATGTTTGCTTAGTCTCCTTAATTCAATAAAAAGTTCGTGGAATATTTATCTGTAATTTCTATATCGAATTATTACTTCGAATGGAAATTTTATTTTATTTCGTAAGTATTTAAAAATGCTATAATTCTATGAAGGAATGACTTCAAGTAAACTATTAAGTTTTAAACAAGATATGATTTTAAATGTAGCTAATGTATATTATTTTTTGTATCCTGTTAAATATGTTCTCTAAAAAAATTGCAAATACTTTTTTAAAAATAATTTTATTCGTGTTCTCAATTTTGAGGGGAAAAATATGTGAAAAGAATGAACGTACTGTGCTTGAATTTTGAAAAATGCCAAAATTCCTATATATTTTGTGTAAGCAATCATAATTATTAAAATAAATTGTTTTATATTAGAAAATTTATTAAAAGTTACATATAATAATAAAATTTTGAAATGTTCCTTCCAAAATAATGAACATTTTGATAAAATTCAAAGAAAGATTTATTTTTTTAATAGCATTTAAACTAAAAGGATCAATCCAAGTAAAGATTCATATGATGATATGTGTATTTGATAGGAAATAAGTATATTTCCTATCTATTATTTATCTATATTTTGGATAAACTATTGAATGAATTATTGAACAAAATAAGAATCGAATTATTGAAAATATCCATGCATATCCAAATATACAGCAAATTCCATTGTAAATTAATCTTTACGAAATACGATGCGTTTCAAAAGCTAAAAATTTCTTTTTATGTATAATATATAATTTCTTAGAAAATGTTTCAAACTCAGAAGTGAAGCAACAGGTAGATTAGAAATTCAAGAATCAATACGGTGTGAAATAACTATTAAAAATTCTTTCATGTTAAGTCTTTCTTTTAAATATCACTCGCATAAGATAAGCAACAGAAATTTTCAAAAAAAATATTCTAAATTTCATAAAACACTACTTATCTAGACGTTTTACAGAATCTGATTTTGACTCTAGTTTTTTGTTATTTTTTATTACGAAAGCTATAAGTTGATTTCAAAACAATATTTAACACATAATTTTGAGCTGATATGTTCATTTTTTTAACTATTTCATTACCATTTAGAAACTATTCGATCTATTACTCCTACAAATTTTAAAGTCCCGATTACTGAAAATGATATCTTCTTCTAAAATGTCAAAATATTAAATGATGCCAATATCTAATAATATTTTCTGTATCTTGTGGGTAGTTGATCGTTAACATTGAAGTATACAGATAATTGTTAATAATATGAAAGATAAGTAAACGTTCGCTTTTGAAATTTTTATTTCCAATAAGAATATTATACTCGTTCGTTCAGAACCTCAAACCCTTCTTTCATACTCCCTTTTATTAATCAATCCTGTGTAATTTTTCAATTATAACTAAGTATCTAATTATATTTATTTTTTAAAGAGTATTTTTTTGTTTTTGTTTTAATAATATTCATACACATTTTACAGACTTCTTGTAAATCGGTCTCAATACAAAATAGATCGAATAGTCTTTCCAAAATTCCCTAACATACCTGTTAATAAATGTATTTTCTCTTTCCGATGGCGTAAAAATCATGTCCCTTGGGCGAGATCATGTACGAGGGGATTTCTCGCATTGTATTTATTTAAATATTTATTTATTATTTTCAGATCCCTTATTTGAGAGTTTTATACTGCGTTGAATATGCATTTCGGACGTCTTTTTGTCCGTCAAAGGAATTTTCATATGAAACTAAAATTTTAATAATACGATCGCACACCAAATTTTATTTATGTTAATCACCGCGCTTTTGAGTTATCAAGTTAATATTTATATTACATGTGTTAACTGACCAGACACCGGCTTTCTGATACAGAGGTAGCGCGTTTTATTCGTGTTTTGGGAGTCCCGGTTCGGGCATGGTTATTCTTCTGTGTGCTATCTGTAAGATGTGTGAATGTGCTCCCTCCCCTGTAAAAAGAGGTTGTGCGAGCGAATGTGTGATAGAGCTAAGTCGGTCCCCTACCTATTTATAGGTGCTCTGGTCCTTGTGACTAATCGAGGCTGCAATCTTTCCCCATCCAGTCATGAACCTGGTATAGCATTGCTGGCCAATGGGGGCATGCAACAGCAACTGACCAGACATGGATATTCAACAGTTGGATGGATTTTGGGGGAGGGGAATCAACATTAGTTTTTATAACCATGTACCAAATTTTATAGATTTGCATTTTAAAGCATCAACATTTTTGCATTGTAAAGTTATTGTATTCATTCGTTCACAGATAGACAGGCCGGTATGCTTCTTCTAAATTAATTTCACAACAAGCTTATCTATCAATATTTGACAAAAATCGAAAAAGTTTGGTGTGAAAACAGCATAAAAAATTTCATCCTCCTAATCCAAAGCATTTTTGAGCTATCGTGCTCAAATACAAACAGAAACAGACAAACATGATTTCAAAAGCGTGTCTTTTGAACTCAACAGCTGCTTGAAATTTTAAGGTTTGTTGAAATTTTCATTTCGAATTTTCCAAAGATTTTATATACTTCGTATTGTATTATCACTGACTCTTCGACAAGCCCGAAGGTAAACGGAGAAACCAAAAGCTGATTGATCGAACCGCCAAAATAGAAACACTGAACGGAGCTGTGGATGAGTTCTAAGGGCCATCATTGACCACGGTATAACCCTTCTCGTATGAAGTACGTCCCGTCGTCGATTAGAGGAGTCAGAACTCTACTTATTTATGTACCCTCCAGGATGGCAAATTCCAACCACCATACCGGAGGCATCTCATTCTCTTTTCGAAATGCCCCACCGGGAGATTGTATAGTTCGTAAACCTGAAAGATTAGACTTAGATCATCGTTTAACCAGAAAAATAAACTCGGAAATTTTACTTAAACCGATTTGTATTACTCGATTAAGCAGCATTAAATTCAAATGTTATTTAAATAAAAAATAAAGAGGTAAAAGAATGAACAGCTGCTTAGGCCAACCGTGCTAATAAAGATAGAAGCTAAAATTTTATTAAACCAACATCACAAACATTTATTAGAATGGTTAAATGTACAAAACCATTACCAAGTGATTTCCAAGTGATCATTACCAAGTGAACAAGAAACATACCTAGGAAATCTGAGGAATTGACATTTTTTTTAAACAACATTGTTGATCATGAGGAAAAAATATTTCTTTCGTAATATATGAATGTATTAATATTTTTTTTAATAATCATGAGTTTTAAAATCGTAGGACTAGTCACTACAGATAAATGTTTTCTTTCATAATAATTTACTTACAATTAACTTAATTCTGCAATCTGTCGTTATAGTTTAAAAATAGTAGATATCACAGGATCCATTACCATTAAAATAGTGGAGTCAGAAACTCTGAAGGTTACAAGCCAGAGTAGCTTGCTGTAGCACTAAGATACAAAAAACATCAGGCTATTGAAGGGCTTCTTTGTTAAGAGATTTTAACTCTTCTGTCGTTTTTGCTTCTTCATAAAAGTGGTGTTTACCTTAGTGATTAGATTGGTAGATTCTTTTTAAACATCTTCTTTCGTGCACCGTTAGAGGGCTTCCCATTATGAAAGATTCCTGACCCCGAACAAGTTCCAGGAGGAAATTCGATAACCTCCCCCTTTTTGACATGTTTCGCTAGCAAAGATATTTTTAAAAATTATCTTGGTTTTCTCTTTTATAGTCATTAATTCATCCTTATTTCCGGATTTTGGTTTATATTTTAAACCTTATTTTCAAATGCTGAAGAAAAACTCTCGTAAATTCATCCTCTTTCTGGTTATTCTACATTTGTAACATAAATATTTAAGAAAATAATCTTCATTCGCAGTGATTAACTTATAGTTTTAATATCTTTGTCCTATAGGGATTAAATTATATATTTTTAAAAACTTATTTTGGTCATGTAAATTTATTTTGTAGCAAATGTAATCGAGGGAATTCAACGGTTTAACTTTGTGCTATATTGATGTTCACGCTAAACACCTTGTATGTTCAAAAAAATCGAGAAGAAATATTCAATTTGGGAGGCTTCTATACTATGTTGTTCATCATCTAACAGTTTTCAAAATCATGTAATTACTTACATAATAAGAAACAAAGCTTTAAAAAGGGATATTGTTATAACTAAACTGAACCAAACTAATAACTCACATTAGCAACCTTCCACTGCCATGAAAATATATTACAGAATTTCTCAAATTTATTTATTTGACTAAATTTATTAGAATTTATTTTATTCCAGCCGCCTTTGTTGACGAGTCTTTTTGGCTCGCAATACTGCTTCTACTTCTTTTCATTCAAATTTCTTACTTACATCAAATATTAATGATTCCTCTAAAAATTATTTTCAATTATCAAATTATACATAAACATCAAAATCGTATAATTTTATATGTATTCTTTTTATTTTGTATATAAATCATTGTTGTATAAAAACATAACTTCGAATATAATCGATCTTCTAACTTTCACATTATAATAATTTCGTTTATTTATTCCTCGCAAGTCTTGTATGAAGATCAGCTAGTTCGTTGAATTTGTTTTATTTAATTTTTGTTAAGTTGTTTAGATTTTTCCATGATAACATTATATTGTGCTATTTTAATTTTTTCATACATGCAAATTTAAATGTTTAAATGACTATTTCTAACATAAACTATTTCTATGATTTGATAAAGCTATAAAATAATATGCGGTTCATATACTTCCTAACTTTCCGGTACTATAAAATCACTTTTTTATTCGTCATTAAACAGCTAAAATTGTTTTTTAAAAGATGATTACTTAAAATTTGAAAGGGGTTGAAATTAATTTTAAGAAAACATGCTTTCAGAAGTAATCGCGGAAAAACAATTAAATTTTCACTTACTTTTTGATTGCTTAAAATTTTAATTAAAGCTAATTTGACTTTATTAAAGCTTAAAAAATATAGAATTGTGCACAATTTAACTTTTTAAAGTATGTTTCAAATTTTTTAAGTAGTCAAATGATCTGACTTATAAAGATTCAACATATACATTTTCGTCCTTTGTTTTTAGTAAAGACGTAAACTACTTTGATATTAAACTGAACATTTCTTCTTTCGCTTTCAAGGAAAGAAGAAAATCACATTAAATACTTGTTGAAACATTGAAAAAAGTTTGAATTTTAATTTTGACAATGAAATCTATTGTTAAAAATTATGCATTTTTTAAAAAAATTACTAAAATGTGTTCAAATAGTCATTTAATTTAAATTGGTATAATTGAAAGAACAATTCTTTGTGTTTTGATACTTGGGGGGGGGACTTTCTATTCAAAAATAATAACAAAAGAAAGTCAAAATGGTGCTTAATTTCTAGTTAGTTTAAGTTTCAAAAATTCCTCGATTTCATTTCCTTGAATTCATATTTCCAATTTCCAAAGATTATCTCTGCCAGAGTCTATTGCTCTATTATTAGCTGTTTGTCTTGAAAAATGCTAATAGGAATACAAACACACAGAATCATCTTCATTATTAACATACATAGAGATTATAATTATTGAAAATCTCGAAATGTCATGTATATTCAACATTGAAAAGGGTTTAATTTTTAGAAACGTTTGAAATTAAAGAATAACACAAAAATTAATGAAATCAAGATTAAACCTACAGATATATGTAAAAGGGATTTGTTCATCGAAACATTATAAGCAGAAAATAGTTATCAGTCGGTATAGCGTCAAATTTGAAAAAAAGAATCCTAACCATCAATGAGATATAAAAAATACCTCTAACTTTTCTTAATTTAAAACATTCCCTTCTTAGGAATTAATTAATAAACTTTAATTACACTTTTTAAATCCTCAATTAAAAAAGAGCCTCACTCTGTCGTGCGAAATTTAACATATGGGTTGAGCTAGAAAATCAAGATAATTATGGAAAGTCTAGAACAGTGAAGCAGAAATTTTATATTTTACCTTAAAAATCGAAAAAAAAAATTCAAATTATTAGCTTTTAGAGGCTTCTCTGCTTAAAAATTTTTATTCTTTGCGAAGTATAAAAATTTGTAAGATGAAATATTTAAAAACTATTAGCAATTGATTTATACTTTATTTTCAGAAAGTAATTAAAGATTTTTTTAAAAAAAACCATCCATCGAGTCTTTTAAAAGTAAAAGAAATTAAAAACGCTAATCGAAATTTGTAGAGTATGATAATATATATTTTTGTTTGTATAGATGAAAGTTGAGCATTTATTTTTAATTTTCATAGTTTATTTTAAGAATTAACTGTTTTAAGCTTCATAATTATGAAATATAAATAAATTTTGATAGTATAATAATGGAAAGAAAAATAAGTACTGCTTGAATATTATAAAATAGATTTTTTTTTATACCAGTAGAAAATAAACTAAAATTTAAAAATTATCATTGGAACATAATTTATAAATTAGAAAATATATATATATTTAAAAACTCAATGATTTTAAATTGGATTTAATGGAAGTGTATGGATTTTAAGCGAACTATGAAGGTACTTCTCTCCACAAACGAAGCAGGGAGAAAAATTATAAAAATCACGTTGTTGTTGTTATTAGTGGCACTTGCCATGGACAAATTTCGCCGAGACATCAGCGAGTTTTAAGCCGATCGTCTCTTGTTTTGAAATAGCTCCAATTAGAGTCAAGAGTACAATTGAGCTACTCACTCAACACAATCGCTTATCCAGCCTCTTTTCGCAGGGGGACACATTCATACATCTTACAGATAGAACACAGAAGATTAACCCTGCCTAAACGGGGACTCGAGCCCGAGACGTCTAGCTCTCGAAAAAGACGCGCTACCTCTAAGCCAGGACGCCAGCATAAAATCGTTGATTCCTAACGATGTTTTCTCGTATTCTTTTATCTTTTTTACAACTCGGTTATTTTCAAAATATATAAAGCGAATCTATTGTAATTGTCAAAAAATTCGACCACGGATTTTTCATGAATTTTCGCTTTGTAGAGCGACGCCGAGAAATATATTTTGCATAAAACATACTTCAGGTATTAACATACCTTCAACTAAATTAGAAAACGATAATTCAAAAATAAATTGAACTACAAGGATAAAATTTGGTATTTATTCCTCTAATAAAAACCTACCCCAAATTTCCACAATAGATTTCTATCAAAGTTGTGTCATAATCTATCTTAAGAACACCTATCGATATGTGTATTCGATTACGTATCAAAAAGTAATTCAACCAACAACAGTAAAGAAAATTTAAGTATATTTTATGACTAAAATTCTGCGTCTGTATTGCAATTTATATATCATTGAGCAAATGAATTGGGACAAGTTTTTCCTTTTCCATAAAATTAGTGGCTTCTTAACCTGCCAGAAAGCAGTTTCAACTGCATTTTATTGCAAAGAGAGATTAGTCTCAGTTAGTCTAAACATATCTTGATGCTGAGTTAGTCTTGATGGGTCTATGCGGTTATTATATATAGAGAATTTTCACAACTACTGTTATAATTGGCAGATGGTATGAATTATCTAATTCACACGTATGAAAATAAACTAGATATTACTTCTATGAAAAAGATTTTTTACCCTAATTTAGGATATCGTCATGACTGCGAAAACTCATTGCTGCCTCCGTTAAACTTGAAATATGCTTCTGTGATTACCTATAAGTAAAATTAATTTGTGGCAGTTCTTTCCAAAACGTAGCAGTGGATGTGGACGTAAGCAGCAACTCAAAGAAACTTCTTGAGTGAAATAGTACATGGTATTCCTACCAGACAAATTTAGATCTCCAGAAGAAATTGTTGGGTATTTAGATGAATTTTGATTTGTTGGCAGACCAACGACAACTTATTGCAGTCAAGACATGAGCAGTAACAAAAATTCAAAAACTGTTATCTATATTTGAAACGCAGTGAAGCATTCATATTGGGCCAAAAAAGATTAATTGCGACTTGAAAAGTGTTCAGATGAAAGTATGTTTAACCTGAGGAATCAACCAACATCTGTCAGACGAAGAAAAGAGAAACCATCAGGGAGCAACATCTTAATCAAGAAGTTAAACACTCTCAAAAGTAGATCCCCCGGGATGGTTTTATATCTAAAGTGCCTGATAACAACGCCATTCAACTCTTCTTTCCTTGATTGACGGAAATTCTCATCATAATATTTAGTGAACAAAAAAAATTATCCTCAAAACAGCTGTACTATAAAATGGTTATTCTTTCACGACTCTTGCGTAATAAGAAACGTAGCTGTAAAAAAATTCAAATGATACAATCATTAAGGCGAGTTTGAACTTGTAATTCCGCTATTTGTTGCGGTTGGAAGAAAGTTGCTCTAAAATATTTTTTAAAAACTAATCTGAGGGAGTGTTTTTTTTTCTAAAAAAGCTTTACTGAGTCGAGAAATTTAAAAGAGAGGGAAACTAAAGATTTTGTACTCAGATTAACATGTAAATTTGCATGATGATAGATATTTCTGTCATACCATTGTTTAATAATATATTTATATTAGGTTTTCTAAGCGATTTATCCTTTCATCTTGAGCATGAATTATATCACCCAGATTTATTTTTTAAAAGAGAAAATCATAGAAAGAAGTGATAGTGGAAGATTGTAACTTCTAAAAATGCATTTCAACAATATAATTCTAAATTGTAACTTGAATTCAAACTTTCATTAGTAAATTGAAAAATAAAATCATGAAAACAGCAATTATGGATTGCTTTGATAATTGTCTTGACGTAAAATCCATCAAACATTTGTTGAGAATCACGAAGAAACGTTATGAGTAAGATGGATTGCTAACAACTTAGAAAATATAATAAAAGTTTAATACTTTAATGATCATTAAAACTAAAAGAGAATATATTTTCGACAAAAGTGTTGTGTCCTATATGTATTTGAACTTATAATAATTCAATTATATCGAAGGAAATTTTTGTTTTGCCCGATTAATTTACATAGTTACTATACCAGATCTCTCAAATGATTTATTGTTTTTCGGTTTGTCTGTCTGTGAGCATTTGAATCTTGTAATTTATAGACGCCTCAAATTAAAAGTTATGAGACGAAAAAGAATGAAAATTTGGACATGGCTTGGACATCAAAATTATAGACACTGTCTAAATTTGGGTCAAACTGGTGAAAGGGAAGAGTACAAAATACTAACTCGGTTCCACTCAATATTATACGAAGCTAAAATCAAAGCACTTTCTCCAACAAAATCAGAGGGGTGATACTGTATTTGATCTACTTTCTAAAGGTTGATATTAAGATATACAAATTTATAAACACTCGTTTAAAAAGAGAAACTCTCGTTAAGCTCAGTATCGATGTCAATGCTTTGAAATTTTATAAAGATCTTGATTTACAAATCTTTATTTAATGTGGCTACGTATGTTTTGAACAGCTGATAATTTTTCGTGAAACTGAAATGAAATGAAATTTATTGTCTGCCTCTATATCATAGACAATGAAGTCCGTCCGTCTCAAATTTTATTTTAAATATCTATGAATTTAAAATAAAACTCTTCGGGGAACTAGTATCAGTGTGAGATATAAAAGCTTTCTAAATGTTATCTACAATTTTCTATTTAACTAATGATCGCAATTTCATTTTTTCCCAGAAATTCATATTAAGAAGTCATATAGAAAAAATATATGGAAGAGAGCGTGCATTTCAAATTATATACTATATATAAATTGAAATTTTAAAAAAATAAATGAGAAGAAAATGAACTGACGATTTAAAAATTACTGTCATTTTTTTAAAATCCAGATATATATTTAAGAATTCAGTGTACATATGGGAAAGCACATAAATGTTTTATCACTCTAAACTCATTGACTTGCATTGCATAATCAATTCATTTTTTTCCCGAAAATTCAAAGGAATTTTCAATGGCCTAATATTAATGATAGTTTAAACCTATAATAAATATCTCAACTCAAAAGTTTATTTCCTTTCTTGATTTTTCTCCAATTTCCTTTTCTCGCAAAAAAATCGCAAATCAAATTTCTCATTGCAAAGAATATTCTTACCACTGTTTTTAAATAAACTTCCTGATTTTGAATCGAGGTAAAGAGAAGCCTGATTCATTTGATTCTTTCCGAATGTTCAAACTAGAGCAAAAGAAAAGCAGTTATTTTCATCGCGTAACTGTTTTGCTTTCTCTATTTTCTAATTAGATAGCTATTTTTATTGCTGGTATTTGTTTTCCTATTGATTCAATTTAAAATCAACGGCATACTTGCAGTATTTATGTGATTTTTGTAATAAATTATAGCTTTTTTGGAAAATTTAACATCGGTTTTTAGTTGGAGAAGTTGTCCGCACGGACGAATGAGTATTACAGTTGAAATGCAACAGGTATGCTTTTGCGGCTCATTGATGAAATAAAGCTCACTGGATCAATAGTTTACGGTTAGAATATTACTGCATAGTTACTGCCCAGTTAAAATAATAACCAAAACAAAAATTTGGAAATAAATTTTGAAAATTCGTTTTTTTTTTCGTTACTCCTTTTATATATTTTTTTTCTTTCGCACTCTCTGATTTGAAAATTTTAAAATCTGCGAAACAGCATAAAATCGTAGAAACGCCTCGCAGACTTTGAATAGCTTATGAATAATTAATGACAATTACAAAAAAAAGATAAAATCTCTTATGAATTTAGTTGATAGTTTATTGCCAAACTCTGACTGTTCAAGCTGTTAAAACGTTCGTAAGAGAATAGGCTTTTTGAAAACATATTTAATTTATTAATATTCGAATTGCTTTCTTACAGTACAGTTCCATTAAAATAAAGAAGCTTCGAAATTTACAGAAAATTTGCTATTATATTTGAGATGGTTTTATTGAATCGTATTTCCTTCGTACAGCTTTTTTTAAAAAAATCAGTGACATTTCATTAGTTATATCATCATGAGAAATGTGATTACAAACTTAAATCCTAAAAATATAAGAAAAAGGATCCGATTCAAATGTTATTTAAAGAGGAAAAAATATAATGGGAGCTTGAGATATGTCAAATTTAGATAAAACGAATCCTGTTAAAATTTCAATTCAATTAGCTTATGGCTTAGTACAGGTACTTTCAAATATAATTTAAACTCAAAATTTCAAAATTTATATCGGAATTCACATAGATTATAACATAGATAGCACTTTCACATGTTCCATTAACTTACAATCAACAAATACAAATTTCGGTACTCAGAAAAACATTGCACAAATTCAAAATTATAGAGATTTGCATTTTTTAAATATTAAACTAGCAGTTATAAACATAAGTACAGCCACTAAAAAAGCAACATTTCCCCCATACATCAAAATTTAACTAACAAGAGACAACAAAAAAAATAAGTATATAGCAGCAGTCTAATATATCAGCTCTCAAAGGGCGAGAGGTCGTATCTATTAACGAAGATATGGACATGCAACATTTTGCATTTTAAGTGACAATATGGAAATTCCTATCCTGAAAGAATATCGTGTTTAAAAGTACAGCAAATGGCGAAAAGATTTGAATATTAATCACTTATAAAAGGAATTACCGTTAACCTTTAGTGCTGAAATGTTGCAGGTTAAACGTCAATGGAATTTAATTTTTAAATTTTCTCTTATATAAAATTTGCTACACTTATTGCTGTGTTTCAGCAATAAAAGATAGAAAATGAAAGAATAATTTTGAAAAAAAAAAACCTCTGAAAATAACATTTTTAAGGAGGAAATTTTAATTTATAAAGAAATAAGCAAAGGCTAACCATAGTATAATTCTTTCATTAATTTTATTGATTTAAATTAAAATTATATCGCCCCAATTCATCAAAGCTAAAAAGCAAAGGGATTTGGATTGAAACTATCAAATGATTTCAATCAGTCCTTTTTATAGATCATAAAAAACTGATACAAACTACTTTTTAAATAATTTTGTAAAATTATGAGTACTTAAATGACTGGAATCGGAAAACAAATGCTTAATTGTCTAAAAAAGTACTTGAATTACTTTATTAAATTTTCATCTTCCTCTTATAGATCATAATAAGAAGGACAGATTTGAACGACATATTTTTACTATAAGATTTTACAGTTATCGAAGAGTTTAAAGTTAAACTAGAAATTAAAGCATTATTCATTATTTTAAGAAATACCAGAAAGACTTTTTAAGCCATGTTGTCAACAAATATTGAAGAATCTAAAATTAGAAAGATTGTGAGTTTTCTTGGCGCCAAAAAGTTCTTCATGACTTTTTTTGGATATCAGAATCGAAACGTTTGAGACCTTGGCCTAAATACTAATAAAATTAAACTACATAGTTTTGGCAAGAATTTAACAAATAAAAATATTCGATTTATTCAGAAGGATGAAATAATATGCAGTTTACGCAAATGCATATTTCTTAGGAGATGAATACATACGTTTTATTTAAGAGAATCATCTAATTTGTAACATTTGAATATTATTTATATTTAAGATGACAAAAATAAAGTTTTCAAATGAATATTTTAAATTTCGTTAAATTGTTAATTAAGTTTATTCATGTATTCACTACTGTGTAAAGAACAAAGCTCCGAAGTCGAAAATTTCCATCTTCTGAGAGAGAAAATCGTAAATTTGCTAAAATTAAATAAAGAAAAACGGTGAAGGTCAATTTTGGAATCGTGACTTCCATATTACGTGAATTATTATCATTCATTATATATATAAGATGTTGTAGAATTTGTTAAACATCTATCTGAATCAACAGAAATGGAATCTATCTGAGGTTTGGTTTCATTCATGATTATTTTAATCTGAAACTGGATTTCACCGTATTTCCAATCAATGCTTTCTATAAGTTACCGCTATCATCGTCAAGGAGGCCTTTCGAAATATTTCTGTGTTCGGGAGGCTGATAAAAGAGGGATGATACAATTCAGTGTATGCGAAGGACGCTGATATTTATCTCGATCTGAAACTGTTTGCTGTG
Source organism: Argiope argentata (assembly GCA_026289955.1). Lineage (NCBI taxonomy): Eukaryota > Metazoa > Arthropoda > Arachnida > Araneae > Araneidae > Argiope > Argiope argentata. Next base: position 1,304,661 of record JAOUZG010053171.1, on the reverse strand, counting down.
AGTTTACTTTGTTATTTACCTTCGATGATAACATGCCACAACAAGCTTTATTCTTATTAAAATAAATGATTTTTTAAAATTTGAAATGCACATATATTTGATGAAATTCAATTAGTTAAATAGTAGGAAGATAAGGGCAGAAATAAGAGATTTTAATGCGTAAAGAATTTTATGCTTAAAACTTTTTATTTCATAGCTTGAAAAATGAGAAAGTTTCAATATCTTTTCAGTAAAATATTCAGATTTATATATTATCCTGTACTGATTAACTAACTTATCATTAATCACTAAATAATTCGCTTAATTAATAAATTTGTTTTTGATCTAAATTTAATGAAAATATTCTATTAGAATGCCTGACTGTTTGTTGATTACTACGTTGAGATTATAGTAATCTTAAAATACCAATTCGAAATTGGATGATGGGGAATTTCATGTTAATTTTGTCAAATATATGAGCCTTCTTCATGAGCTTTTAAGTAATAATGACAGTATAAAAAGAGTCCAGTTAGAATATATTGAGTAAATATTTCGAGTTCGGGAAATTACGTAAAAAAATCTAGTCTTAAATATAAATAGATGCTATTGTCTACTGAAAACGATGCATTTTCAAGTTAATTGTTTTAAATATCATCTGAAATTTACTCCCCTAAGATTTTTGAACTACTCACTCTAACTCCCCTAAATATAATACAAAATTCGATGTATGGTACAATTTCTCGTTCTCTAACTCTTTAAAGATAATTAATTGGTCAAATGTTATTGAAACTCACTTTAAAAAACTAAGTGAAAATATATACTATTAAAAAATATATATTATATAATATGTTAAAGATATATATTATAATATTTGATTTTTTTAGAAATTCATCGCACTAAGACCTATTACAAAAGAAGGACAGAAGATTTGCTAACGATCAAAATAAACTGAAATCCGTGCATACTACTAAAAGGACACATTTCTCCCTTTCTAAGATATGTTGCCTGCTTAAAGATTACTGAAAACAAATGAAAAAAAATTAAGTATGTATGTACTTCGTACAAACCTCGATTCCAATTTCAGTGGTTTCTAAATTAAAAATGTTAATCGAAACCCATCGCTATTGAAAACATGCGTCCTTTATATTTAAGACAGATTTATTATTTCAAGTTCTGACAAAATTCATTCATGAAATAGCTGAAAATATTTAGATTTATTCAATAACTCTCAGTCTCAAACTCGATTTAGTAGACTAGTGCATACTATTTTATTCAAAATCGAAACCAATAGCCATAAAAATCACACATTTTACACTCTTAAATTGATTCCTTGTTTCAAACGCTTCCAAATCTCATTCGCAGAATAACTGCAAGTGTAATTTCATACATTTGTGGTCTACTTTTAAGTCCCGATTTTAATACAATTGGGAAAATTGTAGTTAAAAATGAACTGAAACTACAATCTTTTAATAATTTTGCATTTTTAGGTTAATTAGATTGCTTCAGGTGCCACTGAAACTTATTAAAAATATATTATAAAAACATTAATTGCATAATACTAACGCCATTCATAATACTAAACGCCAAAGCCCTCATCTATGTCAACTAGTGGAGGTTGCTCAATTGAATATTGAAAATGACTACAAAAAATTAAGATTGCTTATATGTTTCATATGCTTCCGAAAGTTATTCATAGAACAATTTTAAAAATTATTTTTTTCTCTTCCTAATTCTCGATTTTAATATCCTACCACAAGTTTCTATCGTCAAAAGAAGAAGTTATATCAAAGTCTTGAAAAAATGTCATTCCTTTTAAAATATTTGTTGAATTTGCTCCGATATATGTTCCGATTCTATTAAAACGTATCCATTAAACAATTGAAAATATAGCTCTGAATAATTAGCCTACGTCTCACACAATCAAATAGAGAAGTTTTCTATCAGTAAAAAACAATTAAAATTAGGGTCTATTAAAGTCATTCCCTTTTTAATCTTGAAAAGGATTCATTTGTTTCAAATGCTTCCGAAACTTATTCGTAAAATTATTGAAATTCATTTACAAGATCAGTATTTGATAAAAAGATCTAATTCCACTAAGTCCCAAGAACTCCACTAAAACTAAGACACAATTCCTGTCGAATACAACAGATTCCTATCAGCAAAAAAGAACTGAAATCAATGCCTATTGAAATAATTCTATTTCTAACCTTTTAAAAATTCATAACCTATTGTAATACATTTACAAGATCAGAGTCTTGTTACCAAGATATAGCTCAATTGAGACCCAATTCCGATCGTACAACATTTTTCTATCACCAAAAATGAGCTGAAATCAATGCCTATTAAAATTATTCTCTTTCTTATCTTTAAAAGTAACTCATTGTTTCAAATGCTTATAACATTTATTCATAAACGTATTGAATTTTCTGTACAAGATCAGGATCTTGTTTTCAAAATCTAGCTACACTAAACCTCGATTCCAGTCGAATAGTACAGTTTTCCTTTAACAGAAATTAATTGAAATCAATGCCTATTGAAATGAAGCTCTTTCTAATCTTCAAAAGTAACTCATTTGTTTCTAATGCTTCCAAGATTTTTTTATAAACCTATTGAAATTCATTTACAAGATCAGAGTCTTGTTACCAAAATCCATCTCCACTAAAACCCGATTACAGTCGAATAGAACAGTTTTCTGTCAGCAAAAATTAATTGAAATCAACTACTGAAATGAAGCTCTTTCTATTCTTAAAAAGTGCTCATTTGGTTCAAATGTTTCCATAACTCGTTCATAAATCTATTGTAATTCATGTACAATATCAGATTATCCTACCAAGATCTAGCTCCACTAAAATCCAATTCCAGTCGAATAGAACAATTTTATATCATTCAAAATTATCTGAAATAAATGCCTATTAAAACTATTCTTTTTCTAATCTTAAAAAGTATTCATTTTTTTAAAAAAAATGATTCCATAGCCTATTCGTAAATCTTTTGAAATTCAGGTACTGACATCAGATTTTGATATCAAGATTTAATTTTTAGACCAACTATTGGACATTTATTTCTACAATTAAACGAAACTTGTGTATTGAAGAAGGATATTTCAAAACTCTTTAAGATCGGTCTCAAAGAGTGCAAGGACGCTCATAAAACAAGTGAAATGGTACCTTTCGAGAACTGAGCGGGATGCGGGTCGGTCGTCTACCGGCGCTCCACCGTGACAGTGTCGGGTCCTCGTGCGATCGGCGCGAACTTCCGGACTGATCTGGGAGAGGTGACACGCGCTTCTTTTCCTGCTGGCTGCCGCATGGCAACTGACAGCAGCGGCCGAAACGAAACAACTGGGGAAAAAGGGGGCGGTCGAGAGACCAAGAATTTTCGGGGCGCATGCGCCCTCCAGGGGGCGGGGAGTGCTTGTTGTTGTTAGTTCGAGGAGCGCTTTCTTTTATCTTCTCCCTCTCTCTCTTTTTCTTTTTTTTAAAGAAGTTCCTCTGGGACATGTTGCTTAACACGGTTGAAGTTCGAGCTCTCGCTTAAGTGGCCAGATCCACAGGTCAGTTTCGGTTTCGGATTGAAGTAGGGGGTGGGAGATGGGGAGCGGCTGTGCTTTTTTTTTTTTTCTTTCTTTTTCTTTTTTTTCAATAAAAAAATTACGTTCGAACATAGGTAGAAAAAAAACTGCATTTGGATTGGATTGTTTTTCTCTGTATTAATCGGATTTTTTTTTTACGTAATTTGTTTTTATTGCTTCAGATGAGTCAAAGATATTGTTATGATTAGATGTTCCTTTGAGAATAGCGTAGATTAGGGCTTATTTCAGATACGCATTGTAGTACGGATGGTTAAAAGGGAAAGCAAGGAAAGTATATGCTCATCGCTATTTTTGTTACACTATTCGTATTAAAATGAGGAGAGCAAGCTCTTGCTTTAAAATAAATCTGTTTAAAATCCCATTTTCCACTTTACTCGTGCATAATTGTTTGATTCTGATTCGAACTGTTAAAATTCCACTTCAAATCGACTAAACTCTTGAGTTTACAAAAAAAAAAAAACATTGAATACTCACATTTTGTATGTATCACCTTTAAATCTGATCAGGATTTCCAGGATGAAAAAGTTTGGAGAACAAATAATTAACACAAATTTTAGAATGATAGGAAAAGCATGTTCGTGACATAAAATTGATGTAATAATTCAAATTCTTCGTTTGTTAGTTATTGTTAATGATGGTTTTATTAATTATTCTTTTTCTCTTTCTCTCTTTTATAAATGTGTGTGGGGTGTGAAAGGATATATCTTAATCTAATTCAATTTCAATTAATCCATGAAACTTTAATCTAAAATTTTCTCTCATTTCTTCATCCGAATCCAAATTTTTTTTATTTCAAAGCATTATTTCTGCTATGGGGTCCAGAAGATTTCTGACACTTTAATTTCTTACACTCCAAGTGATGGATAAAAATCCGGAGAATTCTTTTGAACGATATCTAAAAGTTATTTTTCTCAATGTAGACGTGTCTAAAAAATTTCAAAATCTCTTTGTAAAATCACTTTATCAATCGATTATTGCCATTTTCCTTTTGTTTATCAATGGAGAGGTCTCGTTTCATCGCTATTTCACATGCACAAATTATGCCTACAGTGAAAAAAGAAATGAATTTAATTATGATTTAATCTTGCTTTTTTATCATGTATTTGTAATCTTAAGTTCAACATTCCCCCCATATATATATATATATGTATAATGAACACTAATTTAAAATGTAATTTAGCCTTATTTTAGCTCATATTAGCTTCCTGGTCTATTAATAAATCAAATAAAGTATAAAAGTAATTCACCGTTGAGTCCACGTGTGCCGACTGGATGGATACTATATCACTAGTGTAAATATTCTTTTAGAAGATTCCTTCGATGAGTAATAAATCATTTATATAAAATAGATGCTTTCAAATAATCCTGTTTCTCTTGTCAAGGTCAAATGTACCGGAATTAATGTCAAAAATCTACACGTGTGTGATTTAAAATAATATCATAGTATATAAGACTAGAGATAAATGTTTCGGCCCTTTTTTTTCTACCTTCTCTCGCCTTGTAAACCTATAGATGTTGTATGCTGCGCAGCGTACTTCTAGAGATGGAATAAAACGAAATTAAAAAGATAACATGTGTCTATTTGATGATTTTCGGCCACAACTCTCTACACTGCTTTCCAATCGAAAGTTATATATACATATGCACTGAAGTAACAAAAGTCATGGGATGACTGTTAATATCGTGTCGGTCCTCCTTTTGCCCGGCGAAGTGCAACAACTCAACGTGTCATGGAGTCCACAAGTCGTTGGAAGTCCTCTGCAGGAATATTGAGCCCTGCTGTCTGTATGGACCTCCATAATTGTGAAAGTTTGGATGGTGCAGGAGTTTGGGCACGAACGGACCTTTCGATGATGTCCCATAAATGCTCGA
>JAOUZG010053171.1:1272964-1294218 GCA_026289955.1 Argiope argentata | reverse complement strand
GGGTATATGCGAAAGAGGCTGCCCTCTACTTAAAAATTCACCACCTCGCAAAACATAATGAAAATCTCTTTCTTTTAACACTCGCTATAAGAGCTAGCCGGTGATTACAAAGGGGCAAGTGCAGATAACGGTGCTGTTCACAGCGTTCGAGCTCACCCTATTGCACCGTCTCTTAATGTTCAAAAATCACGATTTTGCAGAGGATGCCCTCCGGCTAATTGATGGCACGTGCACTGGGCGCATCATTAATATACGGCGCATTGCATAATGTCGGGGCGCATGAGCACTGCGTCTAGGCGTAGTCTGAATCGGCACCTACTAATTAATTGTTACAAAGGTGGGTGAGAGGGGTTCCTAAAATCCGTGAGTTAGTCTCACGGCTTGTGGAGTGGTCACGCCTTAGGCGTAACTTAAAACTTGGATGAGGATAGATTGGAAATCCCTACATAGTTTGGGGTGTGTGTGTGTACGGGACATAATTGTAATTGTGATAAATCCCAAGGGGGCCGTTTGCTCATAGAGATTCCTACGGTCGGGATAATGAGTCCGAATTTCGTTTAGGACGAGCGCGCGGAGGGCTATTTCGGGACCCTGGAAATGACAGTTGAATTACTTATTGGTAATAATTATTTTGAAATTGTGTTCAGATATTGGAATTAATGCCCTCGATTTATATTAAGCCATTAAAGGTGGTCTAGGATTTGGCGAGGATGTAATGGTAAATTAATAGTAATGCCTAAAATCTATTTTTAAGAACATAGATAGAAAGAGCGAAGTAATTGGAGCGTGTCTGAAACCATTATAAAAATAGAAAAGTATTAATAAAGCCAGGTAGGAAAAATTGTATAAAATAGGTTATAAAATGAATTGGAATGTACTATAAAACATATTAATGACAAAATAAAAGCAATAAAATTTTTATCAATTATCAATTCTTTAATATTTAAATCTTTTTTTTAGCTACATAAGATTTTCTGAATTCTAGAGTACTTGTATATGAAGCACTTTCATTCAGGTTATTGTATAAGCATAAAAACACCAATTTTCGATAATAAGTTTTATAGAAAGTAAGGAAATGAATGATGCAAAAAAAGAGGAGTTCATATTACAAATATCATTTAATGACCTCCGATATAATAATTTAACTATAATAGTTAAAAACTAGTAACAAAATTAGAGTAAACCATATCATTAATTCAAAAAATTGCATACACTTTACTGATTCACATTCCTATAATGAGTTTGCACATACGAAGTAAAAATTACTGTTTCTTGCTAGCTGAAAACAGCCATGGAGGCTTGCTATTTCAACCAAAGTTTTGAAATAGCAAGCTTCCATTTTACAAATAATAGCCAAATAAAAGCATCATCTGTGCCAATAATACCTAAAGACCATACCTTATCCGCGTGAGGAATTCATTAGCAAAGTTTGATTATTGTTGATTATTTGATTGCAGAATCTGAAACTGGTGCAGAAGCATCTGAAGAACATTTTGCTGCCAGTAGAAATTGAAGCTCTCATTCCGCATGAACGTGCGTTCTCAATATGTGGTTTTCACCACATATCTGGTGACTTCTACAATAATCTCAATGGAAACGGGTGATCCTCAAGAATTAGATCAATCACATATTCAAAATGTATTTTTCTAATTTGCATACTGTTTCTACTAAATGCGAATGTCGTCTTGGCCAGCGATTTTTTAAGGTAAGTGCCAAATGTTTTTTTCAAAATTTTGCTTTATTTAGATATAAAAATGTCTCCATTTCGCTATAACTAAAATCTTGCTCAAAACGCTGTACTTTTCAATCGAGTAGAACAATGACGTCAGCCATAGTTATGCTCTACGTCACCACTCTAAAACTACTTTATTTTCATCTGTTTCACAGAAAAATTCAGTAAGATAAATTCACAACGAAATGCAGGGTATTGGCAAAATTGTTTTTTCGCCCCCTCCTTCTTTTCCGAATGTTGTCTCTTTCCGTCCTAAAACTGCCGTTTCAAATACATTTTAACTTTCTTTTTACTGAAAAGATCCTATTTCCTTGAAAAAAATAGGGCTTGTCACTTAAAAATTTAAAAATTTTGTTCCTGATTACTATATTGAAAAAAAAAACGGAACTATTTAATAATTTTTAAAAGCATTCTTTTAAATCTCTCTTGAATGAATACTACAATTCAAAATGTTATATTGTTCTTTTGTATACTCGTTAACGGTGGTGGTCATTCCTTTCGCTTATTTATCTAGTAATTAACTGCCTAATAATTAATAATCATTGTAAAACCTTTTAATCTTATCATTTACATAATAGACTTAATCTGATGGATTCTTGAATCAAAGTTTTCCTTGTCTGATGACATACCTGAGAGCAAAGAGACGGGTTGGTGGCTGCATTTTGCACTTTAATTACTTAAATAAATAAAGTCAATGAATTTATTACTGAAACCTCTGAGTTTTTTAAATTAATTAATGAATTACTTTTGGTACATTTTTTTAAACAGCTTTAGCTTTACAACATCCAGATTATAAATTTTCTGAAGAGAAAAATGGTTTTATTTCTGATTAAATATTAGGTACGGTTTAAAGTGATATATGATGGTGATAATCGTGTTTCCATGCAATGTTAAATGGTGAAGGCGAATTGGTTAATTCTATCATGCCTAAAAGGTTAGATTCACAAATTTATCATTCAATGGCTTAAGATAACATATGCTGAATTTTATATTCCAATTTTTTTAGTTGCTATAATTTAGAGTTTTGAATAAGCTTTGAAATTTTGAGAATAATATGTATATCGTGATTTCATTGTCGACATCAAAATGGGATAAAATATCCATCCTTAATATGTGCATTGAGTGCCTCCAGCAATTTTATGCACTTGAATAACTGGAGATCCACTGATATTAATATTGGTGTAGTGTTATTTATAGCAAGTAGATCATGTCCAGAGCTTCCACAAGGAAGTACGTACCGTCGTCTGTAATGAGATAGTTAACTAATCAAAAATAACTGCGTCTGTATAGCCCCTCTCAAGTGATGAGATTTTACTTACCTGTATGATGACTATTCCGTATCAATCCTCAATGCCTTCTCTCCTCCAGGACCCTGCTGTTAATTGTTAAGTTTCTTTATTGGATATAAATATAAAATTTAGATTATCTTTTTATATTTCCTGCTCTCTCCAAAATTAAATAAAAAATTAAGCCCTATGTAATTTTTTAATAGATTTTGAGGTAAATATTATTGCGAAGTTACCTGAAGATAATGTACATTAAATTTCAAAAGAAAACTTGCCTTTGTGTCAAAGTTTCTGAGTAGTATTTCGAGATGGAAGAGAAATATAAAAATATTGATAACAATAACATGTGATTGATGCAAAAAATGTATAAAAATTATTGGGTGGAAAAATTTCTGTATTTTTTTATTTATATCCTTTTTTTCTCTTTCATACCTAATTTGTCTCAAACCCGATGTTGTCTCTAGTTAACGAATAGTAATATAAAAATAATGAAATCGTATACATTGTTTTATTTTCAAATGCTAGATTTTCCAATCATTTTATATTTATTAAATGCTAAATTTTCCTACTTTTCAAATATGATTGTTTACATCAACATGTATTGATATTTTCAAAAGTGATCTTGGAAAACTACTTAATTTAATTAATAAAAGCTTTATTCACGTTTCTTTTTCATTGTAAGTTCTTCTTGTCAGTTTCATTAGCAAAATGCATTTTTTCTTAAATATTGGAGTTATATATTTTATCTTTCCGAAACAAAATGTAATCAAGATAAGTTATCATCAGTTTTACTTAATGAATATAACCCTTAATTATATAGGGCAGAATTACATTTTAATGGTAATTAAAAACTTCTTCGAATTACAATCGAGCTGATGACTAATACTTTTAATTAGCAGCAATTACTGAATAATTTTAACATCCTTTAATGACCCAATAAGTCAGATTTCATCGCTTAAGAAGAATGTACTGTTTTAATGTCAAATTGCTAGTCCCTCTTAAAATTTGCAATGATGAATATTAGAATTAATTGATGAGAATTTAAGATAAATTCTTTCGGAAAAGTCTAATAAAGGGGAATACCCACAGGAACTTTCAGATCAAATGATCAAATAAAAGAACAAAATTAGTTAACCGTTTCTAAAGTGAGTTCATGTTCTGGCCTTCTTTATTTTCCGAAATTTTTCCTTTTGTTATATGAAAAATTTAAGAATATATGTACGGATTCAATAAAGCAAAAATATTTTAAATAAAGATTGGTAATGTAGATTTAAAATCCTTACATTCACTTCAGTTTTAATTATGGATGTATATCTTTGTGTAATCAATTGCAAAGTAATATTATTTTACAAATGCAAAATGGCAATAATTATACTAGTAGTATTTTTATTCTAATAGTTAGTGTCTTAATTTGAATCTCTGCGATAGTTATTTTGGAATAAAATTAGTAAATTTGTCGAGAGCAGCTTCTTAAATCAAATAGTACTCATTAGAATTTCGCATTGCAACAGTGTAAAGGCATTTGACTTTTAATGACTTCGTGGGGATTCGATACAGGTTCAAGATAAAATGAAGTCGAATTTCGAACAATCTAACTAGTAGAAAACCAAATTCTGCTATAAGAATGCTTTGGACATGTTATAATTTTGCCAAACTTTGTTATTTAAAGTAATCTGAAACATAAACTAGAATCTTTGTAGTCAACATTTATAAAACTTCCATGACTTGAAGCTGAAAATTTGATCTCTGGCTGCAGGAGATGAATTCAAAAGGGACAATGTTTAAAATTCTACAATCTAAATATAGTGGCTAGTCAAAATATGAATAGTAAAAACTGCTAACATTCTATTTCTGTTTAACACTGATGTAAATAGTCAGCTTCATAGCAAATGTTGATTATCTAACTAAAATTAATTACAGTAGTTTTTAATCTACTAGAAAATAACAATAACAATTAACAATAACAATAGAAAATAACAATAACAATAATGACAATCTTCTAAAATTAATAGCTATAGTTTCAATTCATATTTTTTGCCTAAGTAATATCCTCGATTATTGAAGAGAAATGATCCATTTAGTAAAAGGGCCACATTTTTTTAGGTAAATGAATTTACTGTATGGCTATCAATCTAAAGTGTTCATATGCCTTAAAAACTTAGATAATTGTTAGCGAGAAAAGTATACCAGTAAATGGGTCGTTGTATTCGTTGCTCCCATGGCGCCTCTGTAGACTGTGGACTTCGGTACTGAAGATTTGCAAGTTGGAGACCCGATTCTTGTAAGCGGGTCTAGTGCATCTGATGCGAGTTAGGGAGGAACGTTCTCTTGCTTGTGTTGGACGGAGGCTAGAAGAGGGAGATGACAAATCAGGTGTCGTCCTCGTTATTTGATTGTGGTTCAAAATTTTGGAGTTCTTCCCAAAATAGCCTCATTGTTGTTTTAAAACAGGATGTAAAAATAACTGTACTGAACTGAACAATTTATACCATAAAAATATATGCAATTAATTGTATTTTTATCCAGATTTTATCTGGAAATTTAGAGATTTTTAGAAATTTTTCTAAAAATAGTTTTAGAACTTATTTTCGTAATTCTTTAATAATTTCCATACTTGTTAAGAATTTTCTCAAAAACTATTGCACAGTTAGGCATATCTCTAGTACAAATTAATTAGAAAATGTCTCTAATGCCCAGAAGTTAAAAACGTTTCTAATGACCATGCTGATGACATTTTTGGCAGTTTTAATCATATAGAAATAAAAATCGCTTACATTTTCATGGTCTAAAACTTCCAGAACTTTTTTTCAATCAATATCCATTTAGTATGAAACATTAAATGAACATTTTCTATTTAAATATAGGTAAAACGTTGAATGCTGATGTAAAAATTTATCCGTTATTTTTGTGATAGGGATCATTTTTATAACAAACGAAATTTAAGGTATCCTTAGTCAGTTTAGTTTAGTTATATTAACCTACCAGTAAGTAACACTAGAGCTATTTTGGAACGGACCTCGTAATTTTGAACCGTGGTCAGATGACGGGGACGACACCTGAGTTAATACGCCCCCTCTTCGTGCCTCATTCCATGGAAGGATGTTTGATCCTGACTGATTTAACGTGCAACAGAATCTCTTACCTGACAATTCTTTGGTGAAATCGGATCTCTAATCTAAAACCCAACGGCTCACGAGCTGAAATCTAACGAGCATGCACCTTGGCCCTTTAAGGTATCCTTAGTATAGTTTCTAATGACTGTGGAAAAAATGAATACATCAAATAGAGCAACAAACTTTTGTAGTCTTTTGTTACACTGCTGATGTAATTTTCTGCGTTTTCAGAAATATCTTCTGGAAAATGTTAAGAATTGGAACTATATTTCCTGAATCTAACATTCTACTTCCTTTATTTTTTAAGGATGGCTATTTCAGCATTTCTCTCTAATTTAAAATAAGAATGTTTGTCGCAACTTTTTTTCATTGATTTCTGATTAATTTTTGATATTTTTAAAAACTTTCCTTTGCTAAGTTGCAGAAAAAGCTTTACTTTATTGGTGATTTCGTAAAAAGTAAGTTTGGGAAATCCGAAAATAGGCTAATTTTTTTTCTTTATATAATTTAGATTCAGATGGTATCATTTGTAACAAAATTCTTTTTTTAACACTTTATTTTTTTCATTGTTTATTTCTGATTTTATTATTCGTATTCAAGTGATGCCATTATCTCAAAGAGTAATAACTAAGTAAAAATCACTTTCTTCTTTTTTACTTTTACTTCATTTCCTTTTAAAAATCACTGTTTTTTTTCGCATAGCTTTGTTTTATACTTTAGTGGTTTTCATTTCGCTAGTATTTACTACTGTTCATTCTCGGATCCCAAAATCATTCGATCAATCATTTTGTGCATGCGACTAGATGTCTTTATTTATTCAAAACGCGTAAAAGAGAAGAACGTAAGGAAGAGATACTTACATTTAAGAATAGGATGAGCTCAAATTTTATGTGGAATTGGGGGGGGGGGGGGTAAACTGCCGGAAATTCGCAACATTGTTGGAAAAAAGATATTAATTTATAATAAAATAATTCGTGACAATTTTTATTTACTTTGAGAAATCTAAACCTTAAATTATGATAAACAAATGGAAGATTTCTATTAAATTTTGCAATTTCTTTTTTAGTTTAAAACATTTTTTTAATTTATTGTTGAATTTTTTATTATATTTTGAGACTAATAAAAGTAGATAATCTCAGTGATATTTAGTGATATTAAATAAAATATTTTTCTTGCTGTCTCTGATTATTTGCCACTAGAACTAGCAATAATAGCGCATAAACAATCATTATTCCATTTTGAGTTACAATAAAATAGTATGTAAAATAGTCGAAATAAAACAGAGCGAAATAAAAGATTAAAATGAAATCTGTCGCGCTTATTTAAATGTATCATGTCAGAACATAATTTCTTCAACGACCAAGCGCCATGTGCTCGTGCAAGTTAAATTATATTTTTATTCATTTTGATTGTTTCATTGAAGAAGTCACTTTGGTATTGCAAACGATCCAAAAAAGTTTTGTCTCGCATTTATTGTTTTTTAAAAATATCACATTTCCTTTTTATTTCATTTCACATAATCACGTGCCCCAAATGACATTTTTCTAGGTTTTATTTGCTGTAGTCATTGACTTATTTTTTAAAATTAGTTTTGTAAAGGGAATGGCAACAAGATATTAAAAGCTGATATTTTTTGAGATGCTCTTGCAGATAATAAAACTTTTATTTTTCACCTACGGGCTTTTAAAGACACCAGAAACTCATTCCAAAAACAACATCATTTTCATGACATGATAAAAGTATCTGATGGAATAAAAATCAAAGTAAAAGAATGAAGAATTCTTAGAATGCACTAATTCTTTAGTGCAGTAGACTCGTTAGAAAAAAAGGTAGTCTCGGGATACTGAAATAAATTACATGAGATTGGCTAACAATAGTAACAACGTGTAGTGTGTTGTGTCTGGTAATTGTTTATATTTTGTGTAATAAACTTAAATTTTCATGTAATAGAAAATGTGTTTATTAATTAATTTTTTAAATGCAATTTCACTAAACTGGCGATATCATTAATCTGACAATCCTATGAGATCTCTCTGATCATTATAATACATGTGTATTTGAAATGCCTATAATTGAAAGTTTCAAAACAGATGCGTTAAAATACTATTTATTTTTACTTTATTTTCCGTAATTGGTAATTTATGCTCGAAATTAATCTGTTATATTCTGATTGCTTTTCGGTTAGCCGGACACAAACGAAAGGTCTCCAAATAATTTAGACCTGAGTCAACTTGCATACAAAACTATTGCTACAACTTTCATGTGGCGATTTTTTACTTGGATAAATGAAAATTGTTACGCTCTTTTAGATCTAAAGTGCATATCTTTAATAAATTTCGAATCAATCCTTTCAATGGTTGTTCGTCTTACAGTCTTTATTTTCACGTGTATTTAAATGAGGTAACTCAAAAAAGCATTTGACTTAAATAAGTAAAATTTGGCGTATAATCTTGTGATTTCTATGTAGTTCTGCGTTTGGGGACATTAAATTTATTAACGAATGCGATAATTTTTCGTGGAGACCATTTATATTTCTGTCAGTTCTCAGATATATAAATTCTTCGTAGTTTTGCAATACGCATGATGTATTTATTTCTCCAAAAGTGGGATGGACAAGCAAAATAAATAAAAAAAAAATTGGAAATACGGTCATGTTACTACATATTACCGCTTTGAGGAGTAAAATATTTAAAAAATATTTACCTTGAGATTCTGAAAAGAAAATTATTTTTTTAATTTATTATCATGAGAGAACATGATGGTGTTTTAGTTTGGGGGGAGGGGGGTTGAAGCCTCAAAATGCTTGGACAGAAAATTGGCGATTTGTCGCTTTTGAGGCATCAGTTTTTCCCTTTTAGGGTTATTAGAATGCGGTAAAGAGTGATGGCGATGATAAAGAGTGATTCCAACAAAAAGTTACAACTTGGCATGAATGTGCGCCATGTACTAAATTCTCCTGTCTGACTAATAAAAGACTAGGTCGTAAGAAGTTATCGCCTTAAGAAGTACAGAGAAGACTATGAGGCTGAACGAGAAACATCCAGAGGAGGTGTCAAATTTTATGTATATAAATATATATTTTTTAGATTTTATTTATTTATTTTGCTGGCGAAAAAAAGCTTGAGTTATTTTGATATGGATGGAACCATCTTTTTCTATATATAGATGCTTGGGATTAAAATACTAGAGTGATTTTTAAAACCGGTTTTAATTGTTTTTCGCAAAAAAAATTTTGGCCACCTGAAAAAAAATTTGGAATTCGTTTGAATTTTGGAATTCGTTCATTGTTTTTCTAAAAGTTGTGAAATATGAGCCTTGTGAAAACATAATGTTTTCTGTCTGATTCATATTATGTGACTTTAAAAAAATAATGTATTCACATGATAACAAAATGTACAATAGCGCATCTCAATTTTTTTTGTTTATAATATTTACTATTATCTTTAAATTAAAAACAATTTCGAGAAAATAGAATCATCAGTTCTGGGAAACAAAAAGTCTGAAATTCTCATTTCGAAAACGAGGATCATTTATTTCGTTCTTGCAGCAATCATGAAGGGCCCTAATCGAGACCTGAACTGTATATTACATCCATTTATGCTCCTCCCCCTTCGAATTATTCTCCGATTTCTGGTTATTTATGACTCATAGAGACATCGGGATTTACAGGAGGGTCACGTGTTCCCAAATTCGCCGTCGGGATTTGGCGAACATGGCTGGCTCGGAATGTGTAACACGTTATTATGCGTGTTGGCGAATTAATTGCCATGTAACGCACGTAGTAATTACCGGCTAAAACCGCCGCCAACATGCCTTGTTTTATTTCATTTCAAATCCAATCTCCTTAACAGTGATGCGTATGAGGGGGGTTGATCGTTTCTTATGTTTATGCTAATATCTTGGCTTCGATTT
The DNA here is from genome assembly GCA_026289955.1 of Argiope argentata. NCBI lineage: Eukaryota > Metazoa > Arthropoda > Arachnida > Araneae > Araneidae > Argiope > Argiope argentata. The sequence continues at coordinate 1,284,175 of JAOUZG010053171.1, read as the reverse complement.
CCTTTGGCGCAATTAGAGGTAAATGGTGATCAGTTCGAGACGTGTATTGTCACGCGATTTCGGGGTTCCGGAACATGCGGAAAGCTTCATTTTGTATGCCTGTTGAGGCTTCGGATGGTATTACCGCTTCGGAAACACTGCTCATTCCAACTGGGGAATTCGACGGTTTTGTTCGAGAATTATGAACATTGTTGGGCTTGAATTAATATGTTTCTTACCGTGTATTAAGAGGATGGGATTTAAGTAAATATTTTTGAAAGGTTGTGAATTCCCGTGGACTCATTATTTCTCTTGGCAAAGCAAAGTGTTTGAATTTTGGAAGAGGTTTATTTTCCTTTCTATTTTCATTTCGAGATTTCAAATCCGTTTCGAGGATATGTGTGAAAACTACTTACATTTTTCTGGTTTTATTCCGTACAAAGATCGAATTTTTAAATTTTTTTAGTGTTATAAATTAGTTGTGGAATATTTTGTACAATTTAAAAATTTGAATTTAAAATAAATAGAATACATGAAATAAAACGTTCCGATGTTTCTCAAAAATTTCTAATTATACTTTTTTTTGAGAAATAAGAATTTTTAAATTTGATTTGCATTTAAAAACAAAAATCGTAAATTTGAAAACACACATTATGTAGTAGGACATAAAATAGCATTTATCGGATTTAATGTAAAGAAAGAATTTTAATTGATAAGAATACTTTGTTTCTTCTAATTTTTAACCTTGAGTGCTTGATAAAAAAAATATATCTATCAAGCTAAGCTTTGACCGAAGCAAAACTTTTCCAAGAATTTAATTATTTAAATTTCTTTTCCGTATAATATCATTAAAAAATTAGTATTTAAAATCATATGCAGCTTAACAAAGTTATTGAATTCCAAAAGATTATCTCTAATAATTATTTAACATCTAAAATAAAAACGTATACTGATGTGTGAAATTAGATTTTTTTTTTATTATTAAAGCCTCATAATAAACATTACTTAAAGTTTCAAAATGTTGAATGGAACTTCAATTATTTGTACCTTCAAAAATTAATTTTTCATTTTTAGATTAATAAAATAGGGGGAATTTCACTAATTACAGGAATATACATTTTTTAAAGATTTGAAATGTTGAAAGCTTATAAATGATCTAACAATGATTTAACAGGAACCATCTTCGTCACCTGATCGTGGTCCGCCTCAAAAGGCCTAGAATTGCTTTAAAACGGGATGAAAATTTAACTGAATTCTCAAGTCTAGGAGACTGATTGCAATTCGATTTGCAATTAAAAAACATATAATTTGAAAAATAAATTATTTTTCTATTATTTTATAATTAGAATACATCATTCATTGCATATGTCCTTATTTTTCTATTTATAAAATTTTACTTTCAAAAATAATCTCCTTTATTTAAAACTGAAATTTCGGCAGTTTTCATTTTAGGGGACTTACTCTATTACAGATAGACGCTAGTATAAAATAAATAGGATAAATATTTAATGACTTGTAGGGATATTTGAATTCTCTGCAAAATTTCATGATAGTAATTACCGCTTACAATAATTGTTAATGTTTAATGCCTCTCACAGTCAATTCCATCATGTTTTTAATACAATGAATGTGACAATAAAAAAAGCAGAAAGAATCAATATTAATATATTAACGGAAATATGAGTTTAAATGGAGCTTTTTCAAATCCCATTACCATTCTTTTTTTTAACCTTTGTGCAAACTGCGTGACAGGAAATTAGCTGGTGAAGTTTTAATGAAAATCGCACAATGTTCACAGATCTCATATCAGAAGATATTACGTAATTGGTTCATTTTATGTAGGAAAAAAATGTATAAAAGAGGAAAATATGCATTTTGTTTCATTTCCTGTTTAATTCCAATTTTCTTCACACTACCTTTTCTTTTATTGAATCTATAATTTATTAAAGAATGACTTTAAAAATTGAAATAAGGACAAAAAATACGTTTCTTTGTCAAACGAATGCTTCGTTTTTATGATTAAGCCTGATTGCTTCGTTAATTTATAAATATGCAATGAAAATTCTGCATATATGTTATATTTTATAGTTATTATGTTGTATAAAATGTGTTTATATTTTGAAATAAACATATTTTTACAGCGTTTTTCTAATAGTTAATTTTCTTCTTTTTAATTTTTACTACATTGAATTATTCGCAATTTCATATTCCTTTGAATGTAATAATGCAATCGATATTTGTAGTATTCATAATATAATTTAAAAATTTCAATATTTTTAAGACTAATTTCGTACTTTTTTAAAACAATTTTTTCAACTTCAATTGAAAACGAGATGCGAAAACGCAATTCCTAACTTAGTTTTAGTTTAATCATATTGAAAGATTTGAAATTATAATGTATGATATTAGCAGTAATTCTTAGAATTTTACGAAACATGTAAGCGGGTTTTAGCAGCAAAAAGGTGAAAAAGAGGAACAATGTGGGAATGATTCAAAACTCTATAAATGTACTTTCAAGATATTTATGGAAAGATGCATTAAGCTTTCAGAAGCAAATAGCGTTTACAATAGAACATGGGTTCAGATTGAACTCAATTTTGTCAGTTAAGAAAAAGGCAAAGTTTTTGCTTTTTATGGTACTTGCCATGGACAAGCTCGCTGATGTTTGTTGTTGTTACGTATGCCACTTGCCCTTGAAAAAATGTAATTGGAAGCAACTTTTTTAAAATTTTAATTGATTAAAATTTAATTGAAATTATGATATTTTTCTGTGATAACTTTCAAACATATTATTCTCTGAAATTAATTCTTAATTTGAAAAAAATATTTTTTACTTATACTATATTAGTTACCGTGCAATGTTTTTTTTTCTGGATAATAATCACGCAGGATTTTTTAAACAATAATTATAATTGCCTTGATGAAATTCAAATCGTTTTCATTATTTTATTGATTATTTAATCAATTAATTTTTATTCATTGGGGAAAATACAGGAAAACAGATTCTGTTAATTTTATGAGGAAAGATACTTAAATGCTTTAGAGTTAATAAATTTAACAAATGAAAAATTTTTAAGTTACATTTTCATTAGTGTACTAAAAAGTAGAAGTTATTTAGCTTTATTTATTTATTTATTTTTTTAGTGTTTGGTTTGTAATTAATTATTATAATCTGGAAAGCAATTATTTCCTCAAATTATTTATCAGCTGGCAGGAAATATTAGAAGTTATCTGGATGGACATTGAAAATTTCAATCCTCGTTTTTCGAGTTTAACAATGGCGAAATAAAATTTAAACTACAAATAAAGTAATAATAATAATAATAATAATCTAAAGAAACAATTTTGAAGTGGAATACATAACTCAATTTTTAGACAAACTCTTTTTCAAGCTACAAAAACTAATATAAAAAGTATCAAATCACTGGTAATAAAAATGTTACCCTATAGTACTTCAACTAATACATAAAGAGTATCAGTAAAAAAGTATCAGTGTTCGATTAAAAGTATCAAATTAACTTTTAATAAAGTTTATATCCTATAGGTCTTCAATTAAAACATTAGAACTATAGCTTTGAACTTATTTAAGTAATTTCTTATGAAATAAAAGGAAGTATTTGTGCAAATTATTGCGTCAAACTTCCATTCTGTCAGCAATAGATGCATAGATTTACCTCAAGCCTTGATCTATATATATATATATATATATATATATATATATATATATATATAATATAATTATTTTGATTTGAAGTGAGTTGTGGCTTAAAATCATGGAGAAGACAGTGTTGACTTTTTCGTGTCTTATAAAAAGAAACTAATTTGTTTCATTCATTTACCTAACTTGTTTAGATCAGAATATTTTTTTATCAAATAGTTTGACACAGCCCGATCAAACTGCTCAAACTGAAAAAAGTACGTTTAAGATTTGTTCGAGGGATATGACTTCTGAACTGCTCTTCGGTTGGAATTGTTATATTGCATAAAATAAATTCCACTGTTTAATGTTAGTTATGATCAAGTACTTTTTCTATTATTTTACGTCAAATCCAAAAAATATTTTCTGATGTTTTATATTAAGAGGCATTCTGCAAACCGAAGTATTAAAATCACTCCAATCCCCCCTTCATCTTTAAAATTGTGTTTACTTTATTACAAATGTAGGCTTTAAAAAAAGGCGTAACATCTGCCATAACGTTGAGAAATATAATCTCATTTAGTGCCACTGATTTCCCCACCATTGTCTAAAAAAACAATTCGGTCCTCCTCCCCCCTCAAAGTGAACGAAACGCAAATATGATTTTCCATTGTTTCAATCGAAAGGAAAATGTTTCAATCAACTCCCCTCAGTGGTGGCGAAACGAAACTTCATTCACTGAAACACTCGAGCGAGGCTTCCTCAACCTCTACCCAAGTGGAATTAGAGAAAAGCCATACTGCCGAGGCGTTGCCAGAGGTCTACCTTGTCATTACCTTGTCTGATGGGGCGCACGCGAACGCCCCAAGGGGCGGCGGCCACGTGGAAGGGTCACGCGACGCCGTGTTTGCCTTCTTACCGATTCTTGACTCGAACCGTAATTTCTTCTCTAAATTCATTTCGCACTTACGTGTAATGGGCGATTCTGTTAGTCTAATTCATAATTTCGGAATGAGGGAGTCAAGTTATTGGACAATTATGCGCTCATGCGAAACTTGATTGTTATAATATAATTTCATTTTCAGCCAAGGTAGAAGATTGCGTAAATAAGTTGTGTTTGAATTTTATGGGCGAAAGAAAAGGAATTTTGGGACTGAATATTTTGATGAAAATCTATAGTTTTTGATACATTTTAGTAATTATTCGCGAAGGAAATTATATTTCTTATTCCATTGATATTACTTTCGGACAGTGAAACAAAGTTATTGGTTTATTTCTCCTACACATACATTTTTTTATTTGCTTTGCTTTGCTACCATAAATAATTCTTTCTCGGAATAATGTTTAATCTTCACCTTTTAAGTTTCCTGTGCCGAGGAAAACACCATTTTGGGGTTTAAGTCTGTCGATCAATCCTGGAACACAATAATTCAAAATCGCAACGAGCTAGATTGATGAAATTTGGCATATGACATCAACACAAAAATTGCAAATATCTAACGAATTTCGAATCAATTTGTCACAGAAAAGGAGTTCAAAATACGCATCCAGTTATTTTCAACGTTTTGTGAAGCTCGTCTTCAAGATCGAAAGGTTCCTGGTAGATGCATTTCTGTTGAAGAATCTAAATGAAAGTGGGTCTGGTTCTCCAGTTAAGGGTACAGAAGTCTGGATATAAGAATTTGGCTCAGATGACAGAAGCAAAATTAAGAGAGCCATTCAAAAATAGCTCTAATAATATATACGACTATTTTAATCCTGCGAAGCTAAAGATATTATGTATTTCATATTGGATAATTATACGAAAAAGTAAAGTTGGAACGTAAGCCTAAAATTTATTTTTAAAGTTTGACATCTATATTCTAGAAAAAAATATATTAATCCTTAGTTATTCAATAAAAACTACCTTTCCGAGCATTATTGTTGTTGCAAAAAATCATTCTAATGTTACCTTTTTTTTCAAAATTAATTATTACATAAGCATTTTAAAATCAGTATCTCTTTCTTTGGCAGTACACAACAAACATTAGATCCCTCAAAACTACCAATGTAGGTTAAAAGCATACCAATATGCTAAGAATTATAATTCATTTGATTTTTGACGCTTGTAGTTTATGCAATGGATCTGATATCCAGGATAAAATAGTTGCACTTGTTTAACTTAATGCAATTAAAATGTCTACTTTTCTTTAATATACTTTTGGAAGTTTAATTTAGAGTGACAGCTCATATTAATAAAATCATTGCTCTTCTTTAACAAGCACGAAACAAATAGTTCCTTATCGGTACTATAATCTAATTATTCATGTCAAACACTGATGGCACCTCGCATATATAACTAACGGATTCTTCTACAAAAATCTTTATTTAATTTTCATTGAAAATATTTTAAAAGCTTTCAAAATTTCAAAATTTTATCTCAGCAGAAAGGGTTTTGTTTAAAATTTAGTATAATATTTTGAATCAAGTTTTTAAGGCTTAATTGTTTTGTTAATTTGTTTAATTGTTCTTGGTTGATATTAGAAGTTTAGTTCATTGCGGTTTGGACAACAATAATCATTCTAAGCAGGGTGGGTCAGTGATCTATTTCCCACTAGGCAAAGCGGCAAGTTATCTGAATCCACTGTATCGACGGAAGTCAGGGAGATTGATTTAAAATATTATCAACCTTTTATCCAAAAATATATATTTGCAAAAAAAATTAGAAAATTTTGTGAATTATAAAATATTAAGATAATATTAACACTTTTCCAAATATAGATGATTAGTTTCCTATATGTTTCCTTACGTTCATATTCTTATTGTAAAATTTACCAGTGCTAATAATCGGCTTATTTATAATTACCTACTTAAGTAGATGTCAAGCCATATTCATAAAAATTTATAAATTTTCACAAAATTACTAAGATGAAAAAAAAATTAATTTAAGATAAATCATTAGCATAGTAATTAATTAAAAAATTGTAATATGAAAATGAATTAATAGGTTTTAATGATATATAATGCAATGTCATTGGGTTTGGCGAGGGAGGAGGGTTTTCTTAACAACGATATGCGAAGTATTTGACTAAGATTCATTCAGAGTAAGAATTAATATGGAAGGTACTTTGACACTTATGCATGACAAGTAGTCTTCCTCTTTTTATATGGATTGAAATGACAAAACAAAACAAAATATTCTAAATGGAATGTGTGTTTTCTAATCAAGATGCTCGTAATTTATTTATTTGTAAAAATGTTTGAAAATAGAGAAATAGAAAAAAACACATAGTTGTATTTCGGACGAAAAACCTGTTGCTTAAAATTTAAGACTAAATACAGAAATGATACAGTAATTAAAAACTTAAATCACTGTATTTCATCTTTTTAATTTTGTTAGCGTTCGAAAGCAACGGTTCCTAATTTTTAGACAGCTAAGCACTTATTTAGCGGGACGGCATTTTCATGTTAATTTTAAGTGAATCTTTCTAAAAACTAAAAACTATTTTTAATATATCTAAACCTATTTGGGGAAAACACTTTAAAAAACATTAAAATACCATCGATATCACTTAATTGAAATATAATGTAACTTCTCTAAAAAAGTTTTTAGAAAAATGTAATTGCTCTCGTCTTTGATAAATGACCATGGATGATCACAAAAGTGTCTAGGAATTGCCAATTTTGAGACATAAAATTAACAATTAAATCCGCTAATCAAGACATTTGATGGTGTTCTCAATCATTTATTTGTTATGCTTTTTTTTACTCCATTTATTTAAAAAAAATATTACAGAAAGAAAGTGATTGCAAAAAGTGAGCAGCTAAAACTGTCAAGTTTTAATCCAAATATCAACTCCTACTTGGAGAGTCAAAAATGTCAGAAGTTTCGCTGAAGTTTTTTATTTTGATTCCCGATTGCGAATTTTTTGAGTTTTCTTACATTGTAACATCAAAATAATGATAAGACATTTTTTTAAATTTTATAAACACGATATTTTGAATGTTTTTATGATGAACTTCACTAATTACTGACATATACATGGATAAAATGTATATGTGTTGTTGTTTAATTTTTTTTCTGTATTATTTTTAATTTCTGTATTAAGTTGCTTCTCAAAATATTTTTTACCTAACAGCTTGGTCCACAAAATCAAAAAAAAGCTCAAAATTGCTATTTTAAAGAAGATTCTATCAAAATCTATTAAATATAATGTCTTTCTATAGAAAGAGAAACGCCGATTTCTTTATTTATTCTAATTACTTACTATAGACATAATTACAGTAGACTATCTAATTACTATAGACATCTAAAATTACCAAGAATTTAATTAAATTTAATTAATATTTATATCCCTTTCAAATTAATTTCCCTTTATAATTTTCTATATATTTAAAATCTTAATTATAATAATAAAATAACACTAACTCCATGGTGGCATGTGTTATATTACCTTTAGTCCTCTGAACCAATGATTTGCGAAAAGGACATTTAAAAAAAATAAACTTTGTAAACCTAATCCCCCTATCCCTCTCTACCCCCTTTCTTCAGGCACGTTTCTCAGCTTATTATGCAAAATACACAAAATTATAAATATTCATTTTTAATTAAACTCGGCGACAAAGTCCACATTGGAAAATAACCCCCGACTGGAGAGCGAGTACTATTTAATGAAGCAGATCATAATCTCCACCAAATGGGATTATATTTGCACTCCGTCCTTCGTGTTGATTATTTCAGATGAAAGAGGACAAAAAGCGGTCCCAGCATGCCTTTCGGAAAGGTGATCCGAAAGCTTTTGATGAACTTCTGAATAAGCTGAAACGGTGGTGCCGGGGAAATTCTGCGTTCTCTTCTCTTTTGGTTTCAGTTTTCAGTTATTTAATTTTCCTGGTCTCTTTCAACTATTCATGGGTTCGTCCGCAGTGTAATTTCCCAAGGGACAAGCTCTCCCCTGTTTCATCTTTACTAATTTTCGCTAATTTACAGCCAATTTTTCAGTTCCCCCACGGAGTCGTTGTTTTTGTTTCGGAAGATTTAGATTAGACAATGCTAATTTCTTTCCTTCCCTCCCCCACCATAAAAAATTGAAGACTTTTGTCTCTTTTTTCGTTCGTATCCCTGAGGTTATCAGGAGGGATATTGTGATTAATTCTTAATCTTTTTTTTTTCATTCATATTTGCAAATTAGGGAAATGATTGAATTAAAGGCAATGGATAAGTGTAATTAAATCATGAATAGAACGCATTGATCTGTAGAAGTTCGTAGACTAGATAAATAGATAATTCCCTGAGCAAGCAATTTAATAATCTGGCGATAATTTAATCTTTTGACATGAATTTCTCATAATATATATTTAAACAAATGGAAATAATTATGTCAGGACAAAAATATTATTTATCATTATTTCAGGTAACAATCCGTCACTTCATACGATCATTTGGTTGGTCAGGAATATTCGGTTATATTTATTTCTCGGTTAATTAATTATAAAATAATTAGCAGTACCCGCAAGGCGTTGCCCGTGGCATAGCATCCAAGAAGAAAAATTAGCTTTAAACTTAATTCTAACCTCCACCCGATATGAGCTGGGCATGTTACGCAACATCAAACAAACAAATAATATATAATTAGAAATTATCAAAAATAACTACAAAACAATTTTTATAGCAAATATTCAGAAATATTTTGGTGAATTTAAAGGTAAAAATATGATATGTCCGTAGACAAAAGGCCTAATGGGATTTGATTCACTGTTTAAAATCAGAAATAAACAAAGAAATCTATTGCATATGCATACGACAGTTCTTGCTATTTGTGCATGCAAATGCTTGAGGTTTTCGTGCATACGTGGAAGTTAAAATTGCAATTATAAACTTCCCCTTTTTATTTTGATATGACTTTAATGTACTAAAACCTTCAACAATATATGCTCTACAAAATGGTATAAATATATTTAGTATCCGTTAACTATTTCCCGAGTTTTTGTGGTTCCAATATACAGACGCTTTCAAACTTCATTTTCTACTATGTATAGGTATTCAAGGCAAACTAAATACCTTCATAAAATTAAATATAATCCAATATTCTGGACAAACTATATGGTCACGTGAATTTCATGCAAGTATTTAATTTGTGAAGAATATTCGGTTATATTTCATTTCAAATAAATCAATAACTTCGTGTCCATTATTTCGCCTAATTGGATTGGCATTAAAGCTATATAATTTGAATTGCAATACTTAAGTTATGCTTATTATGTGCCTCAACATTTCTTATGGAGACTAATCCCATAACACCTCAGCGCTATTAAAAGCTTAATTATCGGGTTCGTCTATCTGTTAATGTTTGAATATTTTAGCTTCATATCATTAATTCGTCTTGCAAATTATTGAGCTATTAAACGAAGATCTTTTTATTTAATTTTCAACAACGGAAAGTTTTTCATGTGATTAAATATTTATTAAAATTTTAGCAAAATCTAATCTACTTTTAAAAATTCAATAAAAGAAATGTTTATAAAAAATTGTTAAATTAAAATTTTTTTTCAAGATTATTAATTTTACAGTATTAAAAAGAAAAAAAACTTCAATTTTGAAACTATGAAAATCTTTGTGTAATTATATTTTCGGAAGTTATCGCAATAAACCCCCACAATTCAGTTTTATTTTTAAATAATTAAAATTTCAAACCGATTCTTTATGGGATATATTCTTATCTTTCAAGGTATATATATATATATATATATATATATATATATAGTAAATACTGATGAATGATCTGATTTGTGGATTGCAAACTCACACACATTCATTATTATTATTATAAGAGATTGAAATGAATTAGACCTCATTGCTTTATAGTACTTTCTGCCACAAAGCTTATTGTATACTTGATTTCAAAACCAATGCACGTCTTCACAACTGCATCATAAGTTCAGTTGTGATTATACAACAATAACTATATCACAACTTCAGTTGTAAGGATGTTTTTACTTGAATTGCAATCGAAAAATATTATTTTACTCCTTTTATTACTAAGCCGGCTCAGCCAGCCTTACAAATTCTAATCTGGCAGGGCGGTTTCTGTTCCAAACGAGTTATGAAGGATATAAAAACGTGTTATCGGAAAGATGCCTTTGCTTTATGTCTTGCGCCGTTTGTTTGAAATAGAAGCAAACTCACCAGGGGTAGAATTTACTAGGCCCATTTGGTTGGATTGGTAGTTCAGCCCTGTTAAGGTTCAACCCTGTCTGTTCTATGAATTACTGCTCTTAGTAGATATTTTTTAAACACTGATTATTGTTCTTATTGGATATTTTAAACTATTCATTAATATGACCTGAATAATTTCCATTTTTCAACTTACATGATTTTTAAACAAAGGTGAGGATATATCAAAATTATTCACAATTAGTAATCAGCTTATACACTCAAAATATTGTCTCTCCAGGCTTTAAATTTATTAATGCCTTTATTTGAAGTATCGCTTTATTACTTGATAGGACAGACAATTGGTCAAAGAGTGGAGATTTCTATAAATCGATTTACAAATAGGCCTTAATCTTTGTATATATATATATATATATATATATATATATATATATATATATAT
>JAOUZG010053171.1:1229073-1259033 GCA_026289955.1 Argiope argentata | reverse complement strand
AAAAAATTCCTTAATCGTTTATGTGGTTCCTTGATGATTTCCAAACGCTGTTAAAGAGTTATTATTGATTATAAAGTATGTATTGAAAAAGGAAATTTTCCCTCTTAAATTGGCATTGCCTGTAGCAAATACTTTCAAGAAGAATGTACCTTTCTTATTTTTTCAAATTCAGTCAGAGGGTATTTACCGCCATATTTTAAAATATTTTAATTACATTTCATACTTGTTATTTATCCGATTTACATTTATTCTGTTATTGAAATACGTAGATTTGAACCTTTAAACAATATTTGCAAAGTCCAATTAAAAAAATGTGAAATATCAACAACTAAGATAAATTAAAGAAAACGCTTTATTCGTAAAAAAGGATCATTAATGACTTCGAAGTAATGGTCGAAAGAGATTACAAGGGAAAGTGAAATGGTATTGCTTTACGTAAACAATTAAGTAACTACATTGCTTAGATTCGTTGATCGATGAGAAAAACCGAAATTGTGAGCAGTTTTGAGGATATTTCAGCCAGTGTTTGATCCAATTATATTTGTTTTACGTAAGAAAAGATTATGAGTATACTCTCTTAATGATGTTATTTAATGATTATGCATTCAATGCAAATGCAAAAATTCAAAAGTTAAAAAATGGAGGTTATTTTTATTGTCTAAAACTTATAAATGTAGATGCTGTTTTTGTGTTTCAGTTTCATAAAATTGATTAATTGTGAGTGAAAAAATTAAACTTGCATTTAATAAAAATAAGATTAAAGAAATTTTTGCTTGGATACTAAATTATTAAATAGGTCAAGTAGGCAAGTATCTAAAGTGCCCCCTAACTTTTGGGGGAGTTATCTCGAGATTATGTTAGGAATATTATCAAGTTAGGAGTATTATCATGCCATGTGTTCATGCTTTTTAAAATTAAAATCAAGTATCTTTTAAATTTTAGAAACATTATTCTGTGAACTTTCTTCAGGATTTTAAATCTGCCTATAAATCAATATGGTGTAATCTTTTCTGAATTTGGCTGATTGACTCTCATGTCTATGGCTTCGGCAAACTTTGCCTTAAACTATTTAGGTTATGTTAAAAACCTTTTTGTTATTTCCTAACAAATTACTTTTAAATATTTTTATAAATGTGTTGCTGAATCTAATTATTTTGAAAGTGTAATTAAGTGTTCCGTTATCACAATTAGTTATTTGTCACTTAAAATTTGTTTGTATATAGATTAAAATAAAAAGAATAATTTGGGGGAATTGGGGATTGAAAGTTGAGACAAGTGTCGTTTAGAGCTTCTATCAGGCTTTAACCCGGATCTGACTTTTTGCCTTATTCTGCGAAAAGTCAGTTTGGTCACGTAGGTGATGTTAAATTAATAGTAATAGGTCAGTTAGGAGATGTTAATTTTATTTTAGAAAAAATTTTAATATTAGAATTTCTTATAATCATTTATATATTTGATATAATTAGGAAAATCAATGATTCTATGCTCTTGTTCCAACTAATGATCCAATTTCGCCAATTTTTATTTTACTAAAAGTCCAGGATTTCTAGAGAGGTAATCAATTTAGTTTCTACTTCGTCTATCCCATTTACAAGAAAACTTTCAAAAGCATAATTCCGCTGTAATTTTCTATAATAGAAAAACATTTACGAATACTCCAGCACCAATCACCATATTTGTTTCACCAACTTTTATTTCATTTGAAAAATCGTGATATTTATATGTATATATCAATCATGGTAAAAAGAGGGGATATTAAATTTTTATTTTAGAAGATATCTCAAAATATGCTTATTGTGTGAATATTATTTAAAATAACTTATCTGAAAGTAGTACCTCAGATTACTAAATTCATTCATCAGTATGATGGGTTAATTTTTAATATTATTTAAAACTTATTTAATATTCAATTAAGTTTGAGGCTCTGCTTCATATGACATAAAAACAGTTAACTTTCATTGTAAAATATTCCTTCAATTGCAAAAAAGGCTTCGAATTATCAGAAGTATTGTAATATTGATCTTCAACTTTCTATTTACATTTTTAAAAAAACAAAGAAATTTTCAAGTTCTGAGTTATTTTCATTACTTTTAGAAAGATCGTACCGATTTAAAAACTTTTAACCAAGATATTATTTAATTTAATCTAATACATTGTTTCTTTTATATCTTGCTGCATCAACATTTCATCTTTAAAATACTTCTAGTCTTAATTACAGAAGACACAATTACTTGACGGAAGAAACAAGCGAATATTCCAACCCATTCAGAAAGTGGCTTCAAAATCAATTTGAACGTTCCTGTCAATCCTACGAATGATAATCCAAAGCTTATGGATGTTATTGACAAAAATAATAATTAGAAAAGGCTTTTTTCTACAAATTAAAAGCTTTTTGAATGAGGATTGTTACTTCTAATATTCTTCAAGATTTCTTAAAATGGAACGGAATGAACAAAGAGTGGCATATTTGATATTGTACAAATGCCGTAAACTTAAATAAAGTCTTCCTTCAATTTCGAGAACGCATTTAAATGTCAAAATTCCTTTTCTTTGTAGCATGATTACGCATAAAAGAAGAATCTTAATATATTGTCCGGTTATTTTGAACTTTGTAAGTAGGAAATAAAGTGGAAACGAATTGCATTAAAATGTCAGTTTAAAACCAATCCATAAAATGAATTTTTTTTATGCATGAATCCATAAAAAGAGAATTAAACAGAAAACTTCAATATTGATTACTGTTTAATAATAGATTGTTAATTATAAAAAGATATGCAAATTGCAATTTTCATACACTCAATACAAATTGCAATTTTCATATATTCATTACAAATTGGAGTTTTCATATATTTAATACAAATTGCAATTTTAATATATTCAATACAATAACAATTTTCATATATTCAATACAAGGTACTGTAGTTTTGTTTAATAATTTAAGCTCCTAATTTAAAAATAATTTTTTTGTAAAAATTATAAACATAAAGTTATATTTAAGACTATCTTCTCAGATGATTAACTTTCTAGTATCAATCCAAATCAGTCGTCAATGTGTAAATGCTTATTTTATTTCTGTACCTTTTATGACCAGATGATTCTCCAAAATTATTAGCTGCTAAACATTTCTATTATATATTTTATACATGTAATTTAATTTTAAAGATTTCCTCAACAAAATTTTTAAATTTCCGAATTTTGATATAGTATAACTCATATTATTTTAAACGCCTTACACATTTTTTTTCAATTTATAATTATATTAATTATGTATTGTCAATTGAACATTAAAAAACAAATTTAAATTACTCCAATAACTTTTTGTTGAAATCTAATATGTGTATTAAAAAGGCGAAGTCGGAAATTAAAATCATTTAGTATTGTAACTTTATGTATTACAGAATATGTTTCATAATTAAATATATATACCAGGAGAAATTAAATAATAATAAAAATTTTCATAATTAAAGAAATATACCAGGAGAAATTAAATAATAATAATAATAATTTCTCTTTAAAATAAATAATCAATACACTGCGATTAGAAAACAATTTTCGATCTAAAAGAGAATAATATATTTGTACAAATCTAATTATTTAGGAGAAAGAGCAACCATATTTAAAAATTGTCGAAATATTTAATCATTTTCTTGATGATTAAATATTTGATGTTTTTACATTAAGAACTATAAAATTCCAAAGCTTTTATTTCAAACATACTTTAACAAAAACGTCAACAAGGAAAAATAATTATCCCATTTTCAATTATGACCAAAAAATCCAGGGTGAAATATTTATTTCAATAATGAATATAATTTGAATTTCGGTATACCAATGAAATATTTGTGGTAAAGTATATTTATAAATTCATTAAAATTGAGCAAAAAATAATAGGACACTAAATTAACATTATTTTATTTTATTTTATTTTTTACATTTTCAAATATTGTAAAAATAAGTTTTCAACTTCTTCTATATTTTCGAAAATTATAAATAATCAATAAACGCCTACTTCTTTTAATTTTAATTGACTGAAATTAAATGAAAATTCGTTTCGAATTTTGAATTCTCACGTCCAAATTCTATCTGCCAAATTATGCTCATTTTAAGTAAATACCTACAAAGATACCCTTTCTGATTTATAATAAAAAGAAATTCAGCATTTGGTTTTCAAGTTCAGATCATTGTTTTTAATTCAACCATTAATTTCCCATCAAGAAAAGTCTTGCTGGAAAACCTATTTCACTGGTAATTCAACGTAAGACAAGCGATTAAAGAACTGCTAAGTTTTGAGGCTATATTACTTTTGCTGGATAAAAGATGTTACCAGTAATTGAACATAAGGCAAAAGATTTAAAAATTGCTAAGCTTTGAGACCCCAATACTTTTTTGCAATTTTTCTATATTTTGTATTTGAATTGAGAATAATATTCTAAAACATATAGAAATTTCTAAACCGCAGATGATTGACTTTGGTTCACAAATATCTTCATTTATCTGCTACTTTCTAATTTTCTATTACTAATATTATAAAAAAGTGGAAATTTAGAAACAAAAAACGGCAATTAAATGATAATGTACTGTTGTTCAGATACATTTATAGTATATTAAGAATATGGTTAATGGTTATGAAACATTGAAATGAGAAATAATTTATCAACTTTTGCCTGTGTTTCAATCGTCATTATTTAGAATTCTACAGATAATCTAAATAATAATAGAAACTTTAAAATAATAGAAACTTTAAATAATAAACTTTAAACTAAATAATAATCTAAATAATAAATTTTTCAACAAATTGTAACTACAATGGGGCTAGACGTGATGATTTACTCCAATAAAACCATGAATCTGGGCCAGTTTGCCCGGATAATTCTTCTATACATCTACTTATTTATATTGAGTTCAGGTGTCGTCCTCGTGATGTGACTGCGATTCAAAATTCTCAAGTTCGCACCAAAAACAGCTCTTGTGTTGCTTTACAACGGGACGTTAATATAATTTAAACTAAAATTTTATATTGAATTTAATTTGATAATGGTTTAAGTGTTCAAAGACTCGCATTTCAACTGTATGCCCGAAGCTCATGGACCTTATTGGATATATCAGACCACGTGGGATTAAAGCCATTAACGTATTATAAGTGCATAAACAGGTGGACTCATGTGTTGAAACGTTTGACTTGCCACATTTATAATCAACTTGTACTTCCGAAGAAAAATGATTAACATTATGATTGTAAAAATTCAAAAACGGAATTTTTAAAGCGTTATACTTATAATACCCTTATAATAATATATTCAAATCAGTAAAAATAGAATTTCAGTACTATATCAATTATTAAAATTATTTATTTTAAAATAACTTTATTTTTGTATTAGTGTTTCATTTATTTCTTTTTTTTTTTGTTATATTTGAGACAATCGCTTCGCATGGATTAAACCAGTCTTCTCCGCAGTGAAGATGCCAATAAACGGTCTGTACTCGAAACGGTTATATCCCCGTAAGAACACCCTGTGCGAAGCCGTATGCTCTTTTAAGGAACAGATAACTGCAGACCATTTGAAGAAACCGACACTTAGGTTTGGTCAGTGGACCATTTGATACCAAGTCATTAGCGGTTGCACCCTCATTGCCTGCAGGCACCTCCCCTCCCCTCCCGAGCTCGTCTTGGAATCGGCGAAAAATGTTCACCAATAGTCCGCTTAATAGTCGCACGTGAAAGCGAAGCGATCCGGAGCAGAGATGAGGGGTGTTAGGAGGTGATTTTTGGCAAGGGCCAGTCGCAGGTAAGATACTAAATGATTTGGTTTTTCCCAGCGGAATGGGTGGTACTCGCTAGATCGTGATTCAAGAGCGATCTTTAGTTGTTAAGTACGTGTCGGGTGGTCTAAATTACTTTCGGTATTAGAGCAAGAAAGTTCGGAAGAAATTTCGTGGAGGAAAAAAAAGAAAGAAAAGAAAAAGTGAAAAAAAAATCTGGAAGGTGATTATTACTAAATCGATCGACTGACTGGAATCGAAATTTTTCAATTAAAAGACTTTTTAAGTCAGTCCTATAAGTCACAAGTTTATTGAAAAAGTTGTCTTTTCTAAATACTTTTTGCAAAATATTGCTCTAAAAATTCAGAATATTTTCGTGTTTATTATTGTATGTATAATATATTAGTCAGAAATATTTCCCACGAAAAGTAATTAAAATTTCCGATGATTTTGATTGAAATCAGACGGCAGAATCATAGCCAAATATGGAAAAGACACATGTTACATTTCATTTTTGTTTCGACTAAAGAAGAACACAGCTCAGCACAACAGCAGAAGAAGGTATACAAGACTTTAAAAAGGGATGAAACATTTATCTCTGATCTTATATACTATGATATTCTCATAAATCACACACGTGTAGATTTCGGAAAGGAATTTCTTATTCGTATTGACTTTATGTTGACCTTTAGACAAGAGAAAGGAATCCTTTAAAAGAATATTTACACCAGTTATTTATTAACCATCCACTCGGCAAATGATAAAGTCATCAATGACACATATCTTTATAATACTTCATTCGATTTATTAAGTAGAGAAAAGGGGAAGGGATCAGGAATGAATAAAACATTTTAGAATGAAGTTACTATGGGCTAAATTAAGTTAAAACTTTGGAAACTAATTCCAATTGAAATAAGTATTTAAGATATCGTAACATTTACCCCCCCCTCCCGCAAGACGTGGAAGTGCGTCGGGGCCCTTCGGTACAGAGTCACACCCTAAAGTTGTACCTACATATTTCTTTTCCAAAAAATAAAAATTGGAAAGCATTTCTATCTTAAGATATATATATATATATATATATAACGAAAAATTGTGAAACAATTGTGAATTTCAATTTATTGTATGAGTCTTCATATTTATATATAATATTTCGTAGCAGCAATTGCTTACATTTCGAATTTAGTAACTCATAAAAAAGCAATCAATTTTTTTTTTTTTTTGCATATAGTGCTAAAAATGCCTCCAATTTTATTGAGCATGCGCAGTTAGCCTTTTCCTCCTTTCATTTTCGTTTTTAATATAGTTTTGTTAATGCTCCCTAAATTTCAATGCGCGACGGACTTCGTTATTTTAAACATGTTAAGATAAAAAGGGAGAAACCAGAGACGCAATTTTATAACTCTCTTAAAATTTTCAAATAATTCTTGAGAATAAATATTTGATCTCAATTAAATAACAGCTTAAGGACCAAATTATTGTTTTTAATTGTTTGCAGAGAAATCGCTGTGTTTTTATTGTCGATTTTATCCCATTGATTTATTCTGTATTTGCCCGGAATAAAAGAAATTCCATATATTAAGAGTATCGAATTAACTCTGGTTTTGTTTTGATGTATGTTTAATTGGTTAAGCGTACACTTTATTAATCAGCTTACTAATCTGATTTTCCTAGAAATCTGGACCTTGGACTCTTTTTATGAGATTAATCCTATTGCTTACTAATTTATGTTGCTTCTTAATTAAAGATTGTACGTTATTTTTAGGATAATTATGGTCATTTTACTCCATAGAAGTACCTATAACAACAAAAGTACATCATACAACAAAAGCTACTTGAAGCCCATCAACATGCACAAAAGATTTTTGATTTATGAAATATTTTTATTATAATATAATTGAAGTTTAAATAGTAAAATATTATATAATTGAATGTGCAAGTTAAATACATTTTTCTATTCAAAAAATTTCATAGAAAATAAAATATGTGCTCATTGACGAATTGATTGCCAAATTAGCCTTTAAACGTCCTTCATGTTGGGAGTGATCAAAATTAAGAAATATCACATATGCATGTCAAGCAATAAAAATGGTTTCATAATTCATCATAAATAGAATAAGATTTGTCATTTTTTTTAGAAAAATAGCAATTCATTGATGCAAGAAATATTGTTATTGAAAATTTTGAAAATTGCTAAGGAAACAAATATCAATATCAATAATGAAGATGATATAAAATTGAGAAAGGTTTTTCGAAAATACTTATAGATTTTGCAGCTTTACTTGGTCAAACCAACGTTCATGTCAATAATTTTTTTTAAATGCTGCCATTTTTAAATAATAAATAAATAATTATATCACGTTTTTCTCAAGAGGCCTAAATTACCAAATTTCTTCATTGCTCTCGCATTTTATTTATCTTATTTACATCGTTGCTGATCAAAAGGAACACAAGGCAGTCCAGAACGAGATCGATTATACGTGCTACTTCTTCTTTAAGGTCCCATGATGTCCCCGTATCATGTCCCATACAGTTACATTGAGAATGGGTCTTGTACTGAAGCAGAAAAGATAAACTACAAGTTTTGAACATCTTTTAATTTTCTAGAGAATTTTAAAAAAAAAAATGTTTAAAACTTGTAGTTTTACAACGCAGGGCAGCATGACACAACACAAAACAGATACACTACACAACAATTAATAGGAGAAAGTAGAATTTATAACTAAACAGTCAACACATCATACTGGCGACTCGAACAGTCTACTCCTTCCTCTTCCACCGTAGGGTTGTTTCTTCGTATCTAATCTTTCCTACAATTCCACTCGGCTACTGCCCCATCTGGCGGTCAAAGGTAATACGGTCTCTCCTTGGAGGATGGCAAGGATTATTCCCTCCTGTCTTTACAGCCTTGTCTTAAATCATGTTTCTACGATAGAAACTCAATACCTTTGCAACATTTTATCTCTTCGTCTATAGAGCTTAGCAATTTCTATATTGTTTCATTGAAAGAGATTGTTCTCTCAAGAGAACAACATGTGACACTTAAAAAGTTGTACTTGTATCATAAGTGTTGAATGTCAAAGCTTGAAAATTTGAAAACCATCCTATTGAGTTCTGATGACGATAAAAATTTAGTAAGCTACATATAGAGTAGAAAACGTAATGGTGATTATAAGATTAATGACACAGTGTTCCATTTTTCAGTGACAATCTTGAGGGGGAGTTGTATCGCTTTTTTCCCCTTTTTTCCTTTTTTTGTGCTAAAAATAACATTTTAACTCCAATTTAACAACCTTTTTATCAATGATGATCATGTTTTTGTAGGAAAAAATAGAAACCACTATTAAAAATTTTGAAATTTTTAATAACGAACATATACAATCAAACGAGTTAGAACTGGGTACTTGCGTAACCCCGTTCCATCGAAAGCTATGTTCTCTAAAACATCAAAAAATAGAAAAGTGATTCTTAACCACTCTTTATGTTTGCTCAAAGCATTGTGTTCGTATATTTTGAATCCTATCATCCGTGCATACTATTCTCTGAACTTTAGACTCATATATTCCAATTTTAGACTGATAGAAAAATAGTTGCATTTAATAAGGCAAAAAAATTAATTATGAAAGCCAGTAAAAGAGTTATAACAGTGCACTCAAAACTCTTCCGTTTCTTTTTTCTTCCTTTCTAACCTACTTTATTTGATCCTTCAATCGCAAAGACGCTTTATTTTACTTATATTATTGAAAATATTCCTAATGAGAACAACGATAATTTAATTTCATACCTACGTTTGGATATGCCTCTTAAAAGAGCAATTATCGCTCTTTCTTTTCTTTTCTTATATCATAAGCGACAATTTCCATTAAATTTCATATCGAACCCTGACACCACCGAACGTGACAACCTTCGTTTAATTACCGACTCCCACTCTGCACCTTCTTCCATCCAAAGATACCCATTAGGCTCAAAGAACTCGAGGACGAGCCATCCCCTCGACGCTTCCACCCCCTCCCGTAAATGTTTGATGGGCCCTTCCATTAGGGGTTCCGTCCCCCTTAACAAGATAAGCAATATTCACCATTCCAAGCCTGGCCATACACGATTCTCGCTTTAAATCTGGCTGCTGTAGACACGGTGGGCTACTTAGGTGGACATGCTTTCAGACTTACTGAGGTAAACAGCGCCGTCGGACCTACTTTTCTCTTTCTCTTCCTCGAAGCCCCCGCTCACAATCAAGTGCATGCCGGGGCTTATCCCTTTTCCGGGGCTCAATCTTATTTTTTTCCCTCTCTCTTCCTCTTAAAGGGACCATTCATAAAAGACGTTACATTGCTTTTCAATAAAAGCACTTTATGGCATCGACGATTGGGGAGAGCAAGATTTCGGTGTCGGGGCTCGCAGAGAGCTGACGGAAAAATAGGGAAGTTTAAAAACCTCCGCCAATCAATGGGGGGAAAGTGGATTTTTTTATAAGTGGGTAAAGAGTTGAGGTGCATTACGGACCTTCTATGGTTTGGTGTTCCTTTCACTTCACTTATTTTGTAAAGATTTTGGGGGGATGTATTTTTTTTTCAATATTGGAAAGCTGAATGCAAAAACATGTTTTTCTAAGAACGAGATTATGTAATTTCAGCGGGAAGAGAAGGTGTTTTTTAAAATCTTATTTCGCTACTGTAGAGTGGTTAAAATATGTACATAAGACTTATATATATAAAGAGAAACAAAAATTTATTTAATAATCGAAAGTAGCACTAGTGAAATATAAATATATAACATTCCGTTTAAAGTGTCTTGACTTCGAGGTTGATAGGTCTGAGGATCGATCCTCCTTTCTTTCAATGACCAAGTATGAAGGAGTTTGTTAAGTTCTTTGAGAAATTAAAAAAAAAACTTTTTCGTAAATTTTGTTTGGAACTTTAAAAAAAGACACTGTTCTTACTACCTAATTAACATTTCTTTTGACAAAGTTCGTCCCTTTATGTATATCTTTTGTAAAGCTTTATAAGCTTTATATTAATCTAAAAATGCACCAACAATGTGTAACATTAAATCCTTGAGGAATCTATCTCCAAAATAGTCCAACACTTCTTTAGTTAACATGTCATGAGAAATTGACTCATTTGCGTCCATTCGTTTCCCATATACATGTTAATGACTGTTCTATAAATAATAATGAATAAGGCCGGCGTCCTGCCTCAGAGGTAGTTGTTCTTCCTCGTGATCTGAACGTCCCGGGTTCAAGTCCTAGTGAGGGCATGGTTGTTTTTCTGTATACTATCTGTGAGGTGTGTGACTTTGCCTCCCTGTGAAAACTGGATGTGAAGTGAATGTGATGAGTGTTTAACGAAGTCGTACTCTCAAACCTAATTGAAGCTACATAAAAAACAAGAGACTCTTGCTTCTCTCATCTTAAAATCGCTCAAAGCCGTCAGCGTGATTGTCCAAGGCAAGTGCCATTAATAATAACAACAACAGACTGAAATGTATTATCCCTATTACTTTATTATTATGTATCTCTACCATATATAGATGAGAATTACGAATCATTTTATAATTTTGAGATATACTTTGGAAATTTTTTTTCTTTTTGAAATTAATAAACTGCAATAGCACCTTATTTATTAACGATAAATTCAATACATAATTATAACAAACTTACCAATGTATATATGAGTATAAAAAATTGATTCTTAAAAAATTTCCAATTAATGTCTTGTGTATTTTATTTAAATAATCTTTCAGTAACCAACTAAAATTACGTTCAAAATGGGTGTATTGAGATGAATTGTTTCAAATTTTCTTTCATCATTATCTATCCATTTGCCAAATTCCTTTCAAACTTCAATTCAATTTCAATTTATTGGTATGTATTCTTCATAAAAATATTTATGATTTTAAGCTTCAAATTGTCTTTATCACAATTTTTTTAAAAAGAACAACGTTGTTAGAACTTTTTATGAGATAATGGCCCTCTTTTAATTTTCAGATTCTCATAAAACCAAAAAAAAAATCCATCTGGAAGTACTTATTATGAAAACCGTTTATAAATTTAAAATAATTAGAAAAAATTAAGAACCGACAATTCAGGGCTGACCATTGTTCCAATTTCGCCAATTTCTATTTCTTATGAACCCTCATGATTTCTAAATATGTCATGAATGTTTGCTTTTCCGCCAACCCTTCTCTATTTTTCGGACGTTATTTCCCTATAGATTCTGTATGTGGAAAGACATGCAGAGCCCTCCAGCTTCGATCAATGCACCGATTTCTCCATCTAATATTCCATTTGAAAGTTCATGGTATTTTGATGCATCATCAATGATCCTCCTCCTCCTTTTTTAAAGAAACATCACAAAATAAACAGCTTCCAACCTCAAAAACTGGACTGACTTCTCCACTTTGCGCGTTTAACTAAGTTAAATAGAATGCTCTATGGTTATGTGCAAGTATAGGTTAAAACAAATTTTCATTCTTTATAATAAAATAATTAGAAATATCAAAATAGATTAAAACTGCAGAGTGAATGTTTTTAATATGGTGGACGAGTAACTGGTCACCGATAATGACTGTTAGCGTATATTATCTTAATTGTTTGCTATTAAGAAACTACTAGTTTTTCTTTCCGGATGGAAATACATAATTCTGTCAAGTAAACTGCAAAGTCGCTTCTGAAAAAGCTGTATGATTTCATAAGGAGATCTGAAATTATAGTGCGCAACCAAATTTGGAATATTTTCCTTTTTGAGCTCCACATGTTTGCAAATATGATCAAAAATGTGTAGTTAGAGTGACATTTAAGTGACACTTGATCAAATATTTCCAATTAATATAAATAAAAGTCTTACAAAATTTTGTTTTCCTTAGTTACAAAACCATTATTAGAAGTTCTCAATAATAATGAATAACATTTTATGAACCCGATGCTTCTGAAGCTTTTATTTGACTTAAACTGTTTTTATATCTTATCTTAAACTAATTGTATATTCGAAGCCTCTCCCTTTATGTTTGAAGTAGGGTTTTTCTGGCATCCGTTACATATTTAATTCGTTTTTTTTTGTCAAAACACGATAACCTGTTTACAATTGATGAGCTCAGTATCTTTTCTATGCGAAATTGTATAGTAAAAAAATCAAATCATAGTAAAAAAAAAGATTAAAATGAAATCTGCTAAGCATATTTCAATGCATCATATCAGAACATCATTTCTTGAACGGCCAAGCACCACGCTCTCATGCAAGTTAAATTATATTTTTATTCATTTTAATTGTTTCATTGAATCAGTCACTTTAGTATTGCAAACGATCCAAAAAACTTTGTCTCGTATTTATTGTTTAAAAAAATATCGCATATCCTATTTATTTCATTTCATCTAACCACTTGCTGAAAATGACATTTTTCTAGGTTTTATTTGCAGTAATAATTAAATTATATTTTTAATCAGAGCTTTTGTAAACGCAATATGGCAACTTGTTATTAAAAGCTGATTTTTTTAGATGTTCGTGCAGATAGTAATTTTTTTATTTTTCACTTACGGAGTTTCGTTGACGCCAAAAGTAACATCATGTTCTGACAAGATAAAAAGAATTGGATAATAGTAAAATCCAATAGTACTTTATATTGGAGTCACTTGGTGATTTGTTAATACTGCATAGCCCAGTGATTGCAGGATACAGCAATTGGTAGCAGTTCTTACTGTAATCTTGACTTTCAAAGTTTAAAATATAAATTGAATACATTTGAAATAAATAAATTTATTTTATAAATGACCACCCTGCCTAGTACAGGGCTGCATCATTCTCATAATTTAGTTTTTTCACAAAAGCCTTTTCTCTAAAAATGTCTCTTTTTTACATTAAAGGGTGATTTGAATTTATCTATAACTTTTAATCTGATAATAATTGAATTAATATTTTTTCGGGGCTAATTAGATGGCAATAAGAATTCAAGATATACGAAAGGACAGAAAAGGATAGTGTTAGATATAATTCTCATTTTTTCAATTTGTCTTTAAAAACCATCGTATTAAGGGGAAGGAATTATATTTCTATATGAAAATGTGATGCAATTTCTATAGAAGTAGTCTGTAAACATTTACAAAATTAGTCGAAATTTTCTGTAGTAATGGTAAACTATCTGATTTTGAAGGATCGGGAATTTTCAAAATGATTTCAAAGCGAACTAATTTTTTCTAGAAGACTATGCTATTATACCTTCTTTGGAAATTCTCGCTCTGTAAACCTTATCCATTAAGTAGTTTTACCATATCTTTGCAATAAAAAACTGTTTTACAGCCTCCGATGAGTCAAAAGTCATTTCAACTAAAATTGTATTTTTTTAAGGTTTCGTCCGTGGAGTAAAATTCAAATACAACAATTGTTAATGTTATCATGTTATAAAATACAGCAATAGTTCTACTTCCGCTCTTGTGTTTTGACGAATTGTGAGAGATACTGTTCTTAGACAGTTCTGCATCCATTTATTCCACTACTCCAGATCTGCACAAGGGTTCCGATCATTACATCATCACACATCATTACTTTAAGATGCGCTGCCCCTGCAAGACAGACCGGCGAGCCCTCGCCGGACAAAATCCTTCCATTTTAACAACGCAAGGGGAAGAAGATCCTGGGGCGCACTGGATTCAGTGACAACGAATCCCCCTGTTACCCTACTATAGGATATCCATTCCTGGCAGGGGCGCAAGGTGGTAGATGGAGGGGGGGGAATAGGACAAGGATGGGGTCATCCCCTGAGGGGATGCAACAGGATCAGCGAGCATTCCGAAAAGGGAGAGCAATCTGGAATAAATTATGAAGGAAGAAGAATGATTGAGTATGTACCTTCCGACAAAGGGGCGCTTTTGCCTCACTCGCACAAAAAGGCTCTCTTGGAATAGGAAATAGAGTTTTACATCTTATCTGCCGGATTTTGTTTGAATACGACAGAGGAACGCCATTTTAGGGAAGAAAATTTGTGCATTTCTTCGGAGGAGGGCTTGTCTGGATTTTCCTGGGCTGACCTGGAAGACATTGGATTTGGAAATAAGGTTTTTTTGGTTGCATTTGAGAGAGGTTCTATTTTTTCCGCATCGCTGTTAAATGATTCAAGTGATCTGCACATTAAAATATCTATCATATTACATCGGAACGGTTTTCAGATAAGAAACAGAAAATTCGAATGCTTTCATCGTCTTATTTGGAGAAATATTATTTGTAGTATATTTCTCTGGTGTTTCGTCTCTATATAAATTCAAAATCCTGTTTTGTTCGAAAATTCCTTTTTAAAAATTTCTTTGCATGGGAATGTTGAGCAACATATTATCATGCTTTATCAATATGCTTTATCGATATGATTTAACAAATTGATATTATAGTTTGTTTTATTACAAAAATATTATTTTCAGATTCGTGGAGGAGACATGTAAACGTTGGAATGTTTGAAAATAAGATTTGATTGCATTACAGAAATGTTTTATTTTTTTCGGAGTCGTTGATAAATAATACAAGTGTTCTACACAATTTTGGCATGTTTTTGAAACAAAATAATATGAATATTTTCATGTTTTATTTGTAGAAGAATTATTTTATATTTCTCTGGGGTTTCGTCTCCGTATACATTCAAAATCCTGTTTCACCCAAAAAAATTCATTTTAAAAAATAACTTTTGCATGGGAATGTTGAACTATATATTAATATGTTTGACGAATATTTATTTATTAAATAGATATGAAAATTATTTAGATCTATCAAAATAAGATTCTTAACTAAAATAATTAAATATTTATATAATTTGAGTATTAAAATATTTCAATTTCCATAACTAGCAAATGGTCGTATGAATCGTAGCGTTAAAAAATAAACAGTTTAGAGAATTAATATCCGTTCTCTATTAATTTTAAATTAAAAGTATTGAAATATATTGTTTATAAAGATTTTATAAAATTGATTCTAATTCTGTTAAATTTAATTTTTAAAATAATTTTTTACAAATATTTTTGAGGAAATAATAATTGGATAGAAATTAGAGCTTGACTTAAATAGAGGTAAAATAAAAAATATTTTTTATGTAAATAAACTGTCTAAAGAAAGTATGAAATATGTATGATATAAAGGTATTAGTATTTGATATCTAAATAATAATTAACTACCCTTAAATATTTGAAATCAGTTATTTTCAAAAGTTAGCCCAACCTCAAATATTTCAGGTACAAATGTGAAAAAATTTCAAAAACTGAAAAGTAGATACAACTAAAATAAAAAAAATACAAATGCATTAATTTTTTTGTAAATAATTTCTATTTTTCTTGCTTATTTGTTTGACAAGAAATTCTTTAAAAAATTTCAAAGAATTAGAATTATTTGTTGCCCAAAGTTTCTTTCAAATAAAGCTATATAAAGAAATAGATGTCTGTTTTATAAATAAATATTATGTTTTGAAATGTTTAACTTATGTGTGTACTGTAATGCGTTTATTTTAGATATTGAAAGAGTAATTTCTTACTCAAAACATTTGTCATTTGTAATCAAAAAGTAAATCCAACTGATTAGTCTTTCTTGCAATCAATTTTAATTTGTCTTATTTTCTTTTTGCTAGATTATTCTTTCAAAAATTGAAAAAAAATGAGAATCTTTTGTTCCTCACATTTCTTTAAAATGAAGCAAAATATGAAATATATATATAAATATGTTTTAGAAGTGAATATTATTCTGAAAATATTACCTTTCTATACAAACTTCAATGCTTACATTTTAAATATCTAACGAGTAGTTTAATTCTTCAAAACATTTGGGTTGTTGTTACTTATGGCGCTTGCCATGGACAAGCCCCCCCCCGATACAACAGCAAATTTAAGCCGAAAAGAGCGTCTCTTGTTTTGAAGTAGCGCCAACTAGGGCCAATAGTATGACTTTGCTACACACTCACCATATTTGCTTGCACAGCCCCTTTCTACAGGGGGGAACATTCACACATCTCACAGATAGCACACAGAAGAACAACCATGCCCAAACCGGTTACCTCCCAGAGCAGGAGGAAGACGCGTTACCTCTGTACCAGAAAACAGAACATTTGTAATTTGCACATCAAGTAAATCAAACTGATTAATATTCATCGTAATCACTTTTACTTACTTTTCTTAGTTATTTTTCGCTAGATTATTATTTCAAAAATTTCAAAGAAGAAGAACTATTAGCTGCTGAAATTACCGCTCTTTTATACGCGAGCATTAAATTCTGGAAAATTTAACTCGCTACATTACTGCAATGCATTCATTTCAGATATCTAACGAACAATTTATTTGCTCAAAACATTTGCAATTAGTAATTCTCAAAAGTAAACTTAGTTTATCTAGTAGACACCAAGGGAGTAAGTACCTTTAAACCAGGCGTAATTACAAGACTCTAATTTCGGAGAAACAAGTCTATAGTTGACTACAAAAGAGATTCCATATCTCGTTTATTCCTTTTATAATTAGTTTAAATTTATTCTTAAAACCATTATCACTCGTTAAATCAGTTCATAATTACTTAAAATCGCACTAAGGAGCCTGTTAATTTGATTTGTAAATTTTTAATTTTTATTTTAACTCCAATATATAATATTAAGCCAGACACATATATTTTTAAGGAAACTATCTCAACTTAGAAGCAGTTAAGAAGCAAATTATAATAATATTTTACACAATTATAGTAGAACAGTTAGCATAAACTATTTGAAATTGATTAAATAATGATGCATAGTTAATATCTTTACAACTAGCGTAAAAATTAATTCGTTTAGTTTTGAAGAAAGTGAGTGTGAAGGTATACAAATATGAAATTGAAAAACTGTATGTTGATAAAGATGTATGTATATAAGATAATTACTTTGAAACAGTGGTTGTTTTTCTTAATATCAAAGATTTAAGAATGCCATCTTTCTTTTCTTTAAAATATAATTTATAATGAAAGTACTAGGAATAGTTAAGTGCATTAAAAAATAACACATCAAACATTATTTATTATTTTTGATAAGTAAAAGGTCTTCCAATGAATTTTAACGCGTTTCTGTTAATTTATTTTCTGCTCTGTCTGTTTGTCTGTTCAGTACAATTTCTGAAATTGATTTTAAACTAATTTTTCTTTATGCTTCAAACTTGAAGAAATTCAGATTACGAAGAAAATGTAACTCTAACTTAATATTTTTTTTATCTACCTGTTTCTTTATCTGTTCGATACAAATTTTATAATCGTTTAACTACTGTTTTTACCGGCAGATGAAGCCGTAATAGATCGTTAGTTCATTAAAAAGCTCATTCAAAATTAATTGCAATATTTCACACATATACACTAAAATTCATTATGTGTGTAGATATACATAGATATAGAGGTAGAGATATTTCTAAATTTGAAGAGATAGTCATGAAAATTTGTAATTGGGTGTTTTTGAAATTCAATCTTGAAAAAAAGAAGAAAGCCATTTGAAATTATAAATATATATATAGGATTATGTATCTGTATGGAGATAAAAAAATAATTATAGTTTCTAGCCCATTTCAAGAACATGATACATATAAAAAAATTTGGATAATAATTTTACTATAATTTTAATCTGAAATATACTCATGAGTATAATTATTTTTTTAAATAAAATTTATTCAGTTATCGAACATACACAATAAAAATGTTGTTTCATTTTCTTATTTATTTGAAAAAATAATTGATTTGTAGTATTTAATGATTAAAATTTATTATTTTTAAGAATAAAAATATAAACTTCAAGAGGTTTTAGCTCTGAGAAATATCATTAAGTTTTCTTTATATCGAATTAAAAATGTATTTTTTATATTAATTGAAAAATTCTGTATGTAAATCAGATACATTTTAAAAGGGTTCTAGATTAAGCAAACATTATTATTTTTCCTTTAAGTTATTGTTAAATCTCAATTTTTTAAAATGGCGAATCTGTATGAATTCCGTATATAAAATTGTATATAACCAGATACTAATATTTTTTCCGTAGTGATTATTTTAACTTTGTTTTTTTTTTAAACTTGTCACTCATTTTGATTTTTCATTCTCAAACATGAATTATCAATATCAAATAATTTCTATCTGAATTTGAATTTTTTTCTAAGTGCTTTCATACAAAGTCATTCATTTGAATAATTTAATTCCTTCTTGATGAAAAAAAGGACAATTTTTTTCGTTTCTTTTCAAACAATCAATATCGGAGATTGGAATTTTGTGGTTGTGATTTTTTTCTCTTGTTAAATGAACTAATTTAGGATGATAAGTTTGTTGAGCAAAAGTAATTAATCTTGATCTGTAGAATGATTTTGAGTTACTGTTTTTATTGCTCTAAATCTAATTCTAACATATATATATATATTTATTTTGTCTTTGATCTCGAGTTTTTCTATAAGTACCTTACAAACTTCATTTTGTTTTTAAATATTTGATTTTCTTAAACATTAAAATATCACCTATATCATTTATTATTTTTCTTAGAAGAAAATACTGGAATGTCGAAAACAAC
This sequence comes from Argiope argentata, assembly GCA_026289955.1. NCBI lineage: Eukaryota > Metazoa > Arthropoda > Arachnida > Araneae > Araneidae > Argiope > Argiope argentata. The sequence goes on along the minus strand of JAOUZG010053171.1, from coordinate 1,239,758 downwards.
TTTCCAGAATTTCCTACTAATTGATAAGTTAATTAAAAAACCAAATTTATCTACTCGACATTAATCTATTTTGCCAATAAACTTTAGTTCTGTAATATTATATATCGAAAGCAATAGTAAGTAATATTAAAGTATTATTATACCTTGTATATAGTTAGTATTTGACATCGAATATAAGCCACTAATTCCCTTTTCTAACAATGAAAATGGCTATTCTTCGTAATTTTGAGTTTTATTTGTGTGTAGTTTATTTTCAAGCTTCATCTGCATGAAGTTAGTTTATTTGCCAAATTTATCATTCTTGCATTTTAAAGTAGCCAATTTTTAGCTTTTTGTATTCTTATATCAAGCCAGGTTCATTTTGAAAGATGTGTTATTTTAACATTCTCGTTAATTAATGGTTAGTATTAAAGTAACGTAAAAGCAAATATTCTTATATTAATTTTTAGAAATTATAACAAACCTATCGTTATATTTTTGAGAAAATGAATCCTTACACTCACATATGGATAACTATGCTTCTCATAATTTTTCGAAATTCAAAGGGTTAATCAAGAAAGAAGACCATATTCCTTTGTACCACTAAGTACCTCATCATTCTCAGCAAAACAAACTCTCTGAAGCCATCCAAAACCATCATTACCATCCCGTTGCATTCACCTTGACGGCACTGATTCTCCTTGACCATCAAACCCATTCCGCAATTTGAGAAAATTTTCCCCTTAAATCTCGAATCCATCCTTACCGCCGACCATTGATCCCGCAAATATTCCCAGTGATTAGGAGACCGAAAATTAAACAGACCGAACCTTTTCCCCGAAGAGAACGAAAGACAGAATGCCAAAGACAGCCAGCCAGTCGGCCCAAAGAGACGACAGCGCGGGAGCGAATTCTATGCGAGAGACAGAAGACTTCCAAGTTTTCATCAACGTTTCCACCGCTAATTAATCGCCTACTCTCGGGCATTTCAATCGCCAGTTAATTTCTCGCTCTTTTCCGCATTGGTTGTGGGCAACGAGCCGATAAAGAGGACTCCCATAGATCGTGGTCACCGAATCGCGAAGGAAGCGAGATCCCGGCGGTGCCATCTTCGGATGAGCGTGACAGGGCGGACCAATTAGTCTGGCACACGCTTCATTTGAGGCCGACACTGGATGATGCATGTGTGCCACGACAAGGTAGCTCGATTTTTGCGCGAGGGTTCGGGGTTTATTAGCGATGTCGACATTGTTATAATCTCTTCCCTCCGTCAGGTAATGGAATTGAAATTTTCAATTTGTTCGGTGGTAATGAATTCTCATCGAGAAGCACTGCCACATCGATTGGAGAAATTAATGAAGGAAATCCAAAGGTCGGGATCTGACTTCGGGCTTGGTGCGCACGCTACGAGAGATTCCATGATGAATCCTTACTCGTCACACAGGACACTGAATGATGCTTTTGAAATGAAGAATTTATTCCTCTCGCTCATTCCTTATGTACTCTCACATAAGGAATAAGCTTAAATTTGCTCAAAAATAAGCTTTAAACTATAGTATCAATAGTCATAAACGAGAAATATGTCTTATATCTACTGAATTAAAGTATATACATATCGAGCTAGATTATTATACGCAATTTTAAAATAAATTCCTTATTCCTCAAATCACTTATGTACCCTCGCATAAGGAATTAACTGTGATAGGCTCAAAAATAGGAATAAGTCTTTTTTATTATTATGTCAGAACTTGATGTTATTTTGGGAATGAGGTTTGGGCCGTCAACAAAAATCCGTAGGCGAAAAATTTAAATTTTATTATCTGCACGAGCTTTTAAAAAAATCAGCTTTTAATAAGCGCTGCCATTGCATTTACAAAAGATCTTATTTTTAAAAAACTAAGTTAATTACAGCAAATAAAACCTAGAAAATGTAGTTTTGAGCCCGTGATTTTATGAAATGAAATAAATAAGAAATGTGATATTTATTTTTAAACAATAAATGAGAGGTAAAGTTTTTTTAATCGTTCGAAATACTAAAGTGACACATTCGATAAAACATTGAAAAATGAATAAAAATATAATTTAACTTGCACAAACACGTGGGGCTTGGCCATTCAAGAAATTAGATTCCGACATGCTATATTGAAATATGCATAGCAGATTTCCTTTTAATCTTTTTGTTTCTATTAAACTGAAATATTCATAAGTGAAAAACGCGAAATATATCCGTCTATCTCTTCAGTTAAAATATATACATGTGGCACGAGATTGGGATATTCAGAGAAATTTTAAACAAATTTCTTATTCCTCAAATTCCTCAAATACTCACATAAGTAATTAACTATCGTATGCTCAAAAATAAGGATGTCCTTTTTATTTGCATTAAACTATAGTATCCGAAAGTGAAAATGATAAATATGTTCGTGTATATCCCCCAATTAACTTATATAATTGTGGTGCGAGATTATAATACTCAGAGCAATTTTGAAACAAATTTTTAAGAAAATGCAGACATTAAAGTATTTTTTGTACAGGGAAGAGTAAAGACTATACCATTGTTATTATTATTAAAATACAATACAGTATTCTTTTTCTCGACATAATTCATTTTTTGGTGTATTGACAGATGATGAGCAGAATAAAGGATGCATTTACTGTCTTGTAAAAGTATTTCAATTAATCTTTACTAGTAATAAAGATGAATGTATGTGTGAACATTCGATCTCTACAATCCAGTCAGTTTGTCCAATAATTACTAAATTTCGCACATGTATATCTTGTAGGGTAGGAATTAAGAACTTTTAATGATTTCTATAAAATTTTAATTATGCCAAAATTCTGTTTATTTTTTCCTTTTTTCCTCAATAACTTCCAAAACTATCATAGTACAAAAATAAATTGTACTCTTTTTCGAAATTTAAAAATTTGTCTTTTTTGTGTGTGTGATGTCACTTTAACATTCTTGTAAATTTTTGTGGAAATTCTGCATTTTCCCCAAAATTTCCATTCAACATATTTCATTATTTCCAAGAAATTAAAAACCTTTTCACTACTTCATCAAATACGCAATCGCATGATTTTATCCTACTGTTGAACGCTAAATAATGAACAAATAAAAACACGAAGTAACAATATCGTAAAATTTAGATGAACCAGATATTTACCTTTTTAAAATGTTACAAAGTTATGAAATTTTCTACATTGGGCAGGCTTACTATGAATGCTATAAGCAAAGCTTAATTAAGATAATTAAAATAAAGTAACACGGTTAGAAAATATCAAGCCGTCTGGTGGAATCATGAACATCTCTACATTGTATAAAATGAAGTCTCCTGAAAGCGCCTGTATGTTGGAATCACAGAAACTCGAGAAATAGTTAACGGATATTGGGTATGCTTATACCATTTTTTTGAGCATTTATTGGGAAAGGTTTTCGTACATTAAAATCATAACAAAATTAAAAGGGGAGTTTTATAATTTTAATTTTAACCTATACGCGTATGCATGCATAAAACCTCAGATTGAGCCTGTGCAAATCACAAGAGCTGTGGTATGCATATGATTTACATTTCTTTGTTTACATCTGCTTTTAAACAGCGATTCAAATCTTATTATACCGAAAAGAAGGAAATCTAACCTCGAAATGATCATCTACATTTTGTATAAGGGCATATCACATTTTTATCTTTGTAACAGTCTAAATATTTCTGAATATGTGCTATTAAAATTGTTTTGTAGGTATTTTTTGATAATTTTTATATATGTTTTTACGTTTATTTAATGCTTCGTAACATGCCCATGCCAGATCGGGTGGAGGTTAAAAAATTTTTCTTGGTTGCTAATCCACGGGCATTCCCGGGGGAGGGGGAGGACTGCTATTGAAATTATAAAATACGATTAATCTGAAAATAAATATGTATATTAATCCCTCCAAACCTGCTGATCACCTGAGGCGATTAGTAGTTTCAAAAACAAATAATATTCATCTATTGATTGAACTAGACTATTTCACAGATTCCGGAGAATTTTAATTAAGAAAACTCATCTTAAAGTCGAAATATACACCAGAAAAGATATTTATCATGATTTTTAATGATTATCTTTTTCATGCTTATACAATTATAAAAAGTAAATTTCGAAACCAAAAGAGTTTATGAAGCTGGATAAAGTTCTTCAGTTTATTTAAATTCATCTTATGGATTTTCTTAGGTATTTTTCAAATTTTAATAATAACTGTTGTTGTTTGTTTCTTTTATTTTTTATTATCTATTTATGATTATTATTATTTTGCGATTGCTGGTGTTTTCCTGTAACTTGGTTGAGACGCTCAGTATTGTTACTTTCTGTGATATTCCTCGTTGTTTTTCCAAAAAAACGGTAAAATCTCCCCTGCATTTTTTCTTTTTGAAATTTTAAGAATGTGAAAATTAAATTTCCAATTATTTTTTGAATAACTGGTTAAGTAAAAACAATACAAAGCAAAAAGTTAAAAATAAACGAAATTAATTAATTCACTAATTACTAATTCGAATTTTATTGCTAGTAATAAATCTATAAAAAAACAATTCTTAGATAAAATTGCATCCTTTTATAATATTGATGAAAAACAATTATCATTTAAATAACATTTTCATTCCTACATTAATTCGATGGATTCATTATTAGATTTTAAAATTTACTTACTAAACAGATCCTTAAAAAACATACAAGTTAATTAAGTAATTTCTAATAAGAGTTACTTTTATTTTTCCTGTTATTACGCCATGTGAATGAGAAAAGATTTTTGAAGATTTCATGTCAGAACAAATGAGTTCCCGTCTTTTACAGATGGAAATATTTAATTAAAATTATTTTTTAAAAAAATTTTCATTGCAGCAATTCTGAATAAAGATAATTTACTCGAGATAAACACCCGAGGAAATTAATTAAAAGTAAATATATTTTATTTGCTTCAATTTAATCGAAAGACAAAGGAATAAATCAAGAATTACTCTCTGGACCTAAAACTAGTATTAGTTTTTACTGTTTCGTTTTTATTTATTTAATCTGCATTCTTTGTTTAAACAGAATGTAAATATCGTCTGCCAAAAAAAAGGAATAAACAGATTTTTACGAAATAATAATAAAAAAAAACGCTCAAGGAATCGTCTGTTCCTTATATCAAATTTATCGACATTACTCTCATGGGTTTATAGAGACAAAAGATTTGTTGGAAAAACATAATTATTAGTTTTCTAGTGAGAGTGTCATCAGAATATTTTAATTTTTATTGCCTGTGCGCTAATAAAAAATAAAGAATACTACCCGTAGAGAAAAGTTTTTAATTAGGCTTAGGACACATACTCAATCCCATGGGGTGAAACAGCAAATTCCGATACAAAAAGTCAATCTATTTTTTTATTCTTTCTGATGTTCCATAATGATTTTTTTTATTCACTGTATTTACTAATGAGATATACGCGCTCATTATAAATAGTTCTGATAACAATTGTCATTTGTTTTTTCACTTATTAAAAGTTACGGTCCTTGGGTATTAAATTTAATCCGCGAGGGGTGAGGAATGTATAAAAAATAGCAGGAAAAAAATAATCTTTCACCTACAGGACTGATTCGAATTGGAAGTATATGGATGAGAATCTGGGTGTGGATAGACTTTGCATACATAAAAAATATGAGGGGTTTTTTTTCGTTTATTTAAAGATAACAAAACTTACACCTACTTATTCAACGGGGAATATATTGTAACTCAAAAGGCACAGAATCCTGTATATTTAATATTGTTCTAAGAAATGGGCCTTTTTTTATCCACATTGCAGTTTTTCCCGTGTCTCGGTTCTCTCCTAGGAGCAGAATTAAGGAGATTTTTTTAATCAAAGAACTTGACAAAAACTTCCGCTAATCTCCTTTGAGAAATGCTAAAACCTGCGTAAAAGAAACGCGCGACTTCTGTTTCGCAATTACACTGATTAGGCTGCATTCTCTCTCTTGCGCATAATCTGCAACTCACAATAAACATAGTCGTAATATCACGGATGGCGAGAAAAATTTTGCGCTAATTACTGCTAATGATGTTAGACATGATGATGAAGTAAACTCATTTAAATCTTGTAAATTATGACGGAGAGAATTTGTGCTTACAAAGTACGTTTTCTGCATCGTTGTTGGAATGCTAATTACAAACTCAGACACACGTCTCACTTGGTGCAAAATTATTTATGCTCCTAGAAAAAGCGACTGAGTGCTGTTGAGGAAGAGTTTGGGCTGGAGGAAGGGGGAGGGGGTGGATGGCTTCAGTAATTTGCGCTTTGAAAAGAACAAGTTATTTAGCTGCTTGTCAGAGCGCTAAAAACAGTCAAAGTCACATAATGAAAAAGTTTTACTGCTGAACTAAGCATCTTTTCTTTATTCCTATTTTTGCAATCTTAATTTGTTCTTTCCGATTCTTTTATTGCTTAAATGTAAGCACGAGCTCATTAGAGCTGCTTTCGGTAACAGATCAAAAACGCTGAGTAGCTTTTTTCCTTAATTTTAATAAATTATTGTAATTGAAATTGTCTTGGAGGATTGTAATACAGCTAAATCCTCGCGGAATTAATATGGAATGATAATATGTATTTGTATTTTTAATTTATGTTGATGTCAAATGTTACAAAATGAAAATAGATCATTTTTATCTGTCAGGATTTATACTAATTTTTTATTCGTGACTGAATTTCAGCCATAAGCTACAGTATGAAAGATCTTTTTTTTCACTAATCTATGCATACATATAAAAATGGAGTTATAAGAACTTTTATTAATGATTGGATGTTTTTAGTAATAAAATTTTAATGAAATGCTTTAAAGCATATTTTTTGTATAAATTTAGTTTACCTATATTAACACGTCGACTTGAAACAACAGAAGTCTATTATGACGTATTCTGATTATGATAAGGTGTGTGCCAAAAGTGGAGTTACACCGGTATAAAGCTCATAATTTTAAAAAATAGAACTGAAAAGCTGTCAAAGGGTAGCTATTGAAAAAAAATTGAATGCTTGTGTACTAGAAGCTATAACAGCCAAAGAGAAAAAAAGAGTTAGACAGAAAAAAAAAGGAATAAGTATAAAAAGAAAAAGTGGAAAAAATGAGCCTACATAGTATTCTACTGCAACAGTATCATTGGAGCATAATTAGTAAATAGGTAATTTAAATTTTGAAAACAGAAAAATAAAGTGAAAATAAAAAAATAACAAACAAAGAGAAAAAAATAAATATATAAATGAAAAAATAAATAAACAGAAAAATAAATATATTTACAGTAGCTCAATCTAAGATAGACACCATGATCAGGAACAAAAGGCCAGATAGAGTTTTTTCTGCTTTTTTTCTTATACTCACTATATACTATTAATTTTTAGCAGTGCTTGGCAACTAAGATAAATTATTATTCAATTTGTATAATCCTGTTTCCATTATGATATATTAAATCCAAGATACTTTTAGCTTCCAAATTCAATTTATTATTTGATAGAATTCGGGAAATCATTATTTGAGGTTTAACAATTTTTCTTAAATGATGAAGAATAGGGCAATGGAAAATATAATATCATTACCACATCTAAAACTACAATTTCTCAAACAATCTTTTAAGATAATGCTGACAAAGTTCCTGATTTGTTGTTTATTGGGCTAGATATTTACTGTCAATATGTCTATTTCTTTTAACCTGAAAAAAAATACTGATAATAAAACGGCGTTTTTCATTATTTTCCCGTCTTGATTGCCATTCATTGACGGGAATTTTACGGAGATGAGTTTTGATGGTACGTTCAGATTCTCCAAAGTCACAATATATTGCTAGTTTAAATGAAGCAGCTTTGGCAGCCAGATCAATTGAAGGCTACGGATACCTTTCTAATATTGAACCGACATTACATTTTGAAGAAGACATCAAAGTCAATATACAGATTTCTTAACTTTCCAGTGGGAGGATATATTTAGTGGATTTTATATATTTCCAGTGGAGGATATATCCAGTGGGAGCAAGTATTTTACTTTAAATTCAGTATCCACCATGGCTAACTTCACAACAGATATTTGATGAAACTGGCTTCGAATTTAGAATTTTTTAATTAAAAAAACAATTTAATAAAGAATTGTACAAAATTTTGATGAAACGCTTTTAATAATTATTTTTAGTATTTATAAATTAAAAATGGCAAACAAATATTCTAATTTTCCATATGGGATTTGGACCGACAAATTAACTCTTTAAAGTGCCATTTTTTTAGTCATGGAAAGTTAAAATATTTTTAGGTTTGAAATCGGCATAAGAAAAGAGATTCATTTAACTTATTTGATAAATTTAATTTGATTAATCAATTTATTCGGTTATTTAATAATTAATGAACAAATGAATATCCGGCATTTCGTGTGAGATCTTACTGAAAAATGCGCCAGAACTATATCTATATAAATTTATTCGGAAATTGATTCATTTGGTGGGAAGCATACTCCCCATGGCCCTTGAATGATTCGATAATCCCTAGGTTTAATCCCTGGTTTAATTTTCTTTTTATGTATTTGTCTAATCATAATGCTCTAAGTTTATTTTTTAAATTTTAGCCTAAATCATTTAATTCCATTTTTCACGCCAGTGTATCCATCAACAATTCCACCTTTTCCTATTACTCGATAACGTATTCTATTTCGACATCACGGTTCCTTTCCTTAACGCCACGCCAGAGCGAAGGACACACGCATCTAAGCCTATTATTGATGGGAATTTTTAAACAAAGAGAGACGACCCATCCGGGCTCTTTATTCATTATCACGGCGAGAGAGAGGAACGAAAATCATCTTTTCCCTGGCCATCTGCAAGGACATCAAAAGAATTCACGCCTGTAGCATCCATCCCTTCTACAAAATGAAGGAAGCCGTTCCAAGAACTTTAAGGAACTTAGTGATCTCGTTGAGGTTCTTGGAAGGGCGGCGGACAGAAGTTTCCGTCGTTCTCTGACTCCTTGGAGAAATTTAAAGTTGCGCAGTTTCCATTAGCTGGAGTGAGATCCAAGATGTGGTCTTCAATTACTGCTGCAGAGCCAGAGACACAAGTCCAGTTTGTGGAAGACTTCCTCCTCCTCTTCTTCTTCTGGCTGCCGTTGATGGATCTGGCATCCTATTACACTATCCTTTTACAGCAGAAGGAAGAAAACACGCGGCAGGGCACTTAATGAACTTTGCGTAGGGGGGTTTTCGCAGTGTGTTATCGGCATCTGAAATCTTGCACCACGAGACGGTGATTATCAATAAATCGAATTGCTACCGCGTCATAAGTTCATTATTTAAGCTGCAAATTTAAATCGAATTAAGGTTGTTTCTTGTCTGCACTTTCTATTAGAGAATGCGTTATTGGCTTAAAATTCGAATCAAGTTTTCATTTGCCATTTTCTTAATGTAGAATGTATTAACATGACTTGAGGCTTACTAAGTAGATTAGAATTCGATTAAATGAATTATATTGTCTCAGTATTTCGAAAATTGCACTTCCAAATGTATTTTATTTAATAAATATTTTGGTTTATTTGAAAGAAAGATGTAAGATGCATTTTAGTAGCCTAATGAATATTATTTCTTTAAAGGAATTCATTGATCAAGATTGGTGAGTTTAAAACCAAAAAATTTTTATCATTTTGATGCTGACTGAAAGCAAATCTCCTTTTTTTACTACTTCTTTCTTAAATTCATGAAATAATAGAGGGTTTTTTTATTAAATCATGCTTTGTTTTTTTAAAATTACAATCTTAATTGCAATTTAAATAATAGAATATTTTATAGAATAAAATATATGACGTTCATTACATTCTCACAATACCCTCTGTTGTTATCCAATATATTAAATAATATAACTAAACTCATAAACCACTATAAAATTTATTATCTGTTTTTCTAGGAAATATAAGTACCACTGGCAATGGTTTTAGGGCAGTCTTTTTATTTATAACAAAACAAATAGAGTAATTGTGGAGAAATTTTTATAGCAATGTTTTTCTATGAGTATATAGTTTTAAATTTTCTTTAAACAAAGAAGAAAATTTAAATATTTTCTCATAGGGTGTTTAAAATCTGCCATAATAAGAAGTCAATTAAAATTAATTAATTTGTTAAAGCAAAATAAATTTAAATTAAAAATAATAATTTTTAATTAATTACATTTATCTTTCACATAATCGAATTCATTTCATAGTATGAATAAAATTCATTGATATAAATAAATCTAGTGATTTTCTTTTTTTTTACAGTGTTTCTCAAAATTTTCAATTGAAAATTTAAAGAATAACAGAATAAAATAGCTCCAAGAAAATTGCTAATACAATTGTGTTTTTTGTGTGCGGAAAGTTTTTTTCCGTCAAATAATTAAATATAATTTCATTGAGAAGCTATATGCCTATAAAAATATGGATAAATAAGTTTGAATGAAAATTGTGATACACTTTCTTTTACAATCTGTCCCCCTAAAATTCATGGAAATGCGCCATAAAAGTAAAAACACAAATTTATTAGAGAGCTAAAAAAATAGTAAAAATTCCAGCTCAAGATAAAAATCATTGAAATGTGAGTCATTGATATAAATTTTCATGGTGGATGTAAAATTTATATCAGAAATTTTACATTTCTTTTAAAGTGGGATTTTTTTTCTTTTGACGATAATTTCAATATATATA
>JAOUZG010053171.1:1212223-1222790 GCA_026289955.1 Argiope argentata | reverse complement strand
TTTATTAGTATGGTATAGGATCGCCTCTGGCATTTCATATAGCTTATAAAGAATTCTTAAATAAAATGGTATAGGATCCCATCTGGCTTTTAATATTGCTTCACCTAGGAATATACACAAGTGTTGAATTGTGTTTAATAGTGTACCATTTTTTGTGAAGGTATAATGGAAGTTAAAGGGGACGATACCACCTTGTAATCAGTGTAAGATATTGATTCCGTATTGAACACTATAACGGTTCAATTATATTTAAATCGAGTGAATGTGCAGGCCAAGTCAGATGTTTAACATCATCATCGTGTTCATCAAACCATGATTGGAAAGTCCCGCTGGTTAGACAGGTGCATTTTTCAGCCTACAAAATTCCATCTTTCGCAGGTGACAAAGTTTGCGTCATAGGAAGGACCTGATCTGCTAAAATTTCTCTTTACTTCTCTTCAGTAATCCTTATTTTCAGGGTTACGATTAGTTTCGCAGAAAACCACGCCATTACTGCTCACTTCAAGACAGAATCCTCTCCATCCTTGACAGTCGGAAAGAGACGATCACAGTCAAACGTTTGTGCAATTACCCTCCAATTGTGCACCCGTCTTGTAGTAAGGAAAGTGTGAAACACGATTTGTTCAGTCAATATTACTTTCCTCTACTTATCATTTGGCCAGGTTTTGTGTTTGTGACACTACTGTAAATGACTTTTACCCTTAATGCATGTGACAAGTGACTTGGGAATTACTGTTCTTCCAGAAATGTTCTGTTTATGAATATGCCTTCTAACTGTAATCAGTGACACTGAAAATCCCAGGTGGGTATTAAGCTCTGTGGTCCCTTTTGCTGCAGTGGTTCACTTTTTAGATATTACAATCAGCTTCAATTTCACTGAGCTTCTCTTTCCACCCACTATTTTGCTTGGCCGAGCTTGTCCTGCCGCGATGTCACGATGTGTGCATGCTGTCATGACTTTAGACACCGTACCTCTAGAAACGGCTAAAAGTTGGAATATTTCGGTCACACTGCCCCCTGCTAGATCGACTCTTACCATTTAATATCTCTGAAAATTTGAAAAATTCGAAATTTCACTCTTTTCAAAAAATTCCGAGAATTATAGAACTCTAATAAAGCTACCAGAATATATAAATTGCTATTTATAAAAAAACAATGAGTTATTATTATATTTTAAAGTTTAGGAAGCGTATTCAAAAATGTCACTTCTGTTTGCACTCACAGGTGGTTAGATTATTTTTAAACTACCTATATATTCTTATAGTCTTTTTAAAATAATAAAAAGGATGTCAAAAACAGTTTTTAAAATTAAAGAGAAACATAAAAAATAAAGCAGTGTTCAAAGCTTTATTCAAAGCAATTCAAAGTCCTACCAAATTGTCCTTTTGTATAATTTACACCCACAACGATTTTTGTGAAGATATGATAATAAATAATAATTACAATGGTCTCCCATTATCTTTGCTCACGTTCATAGTTTCCATACAAACATAGATACGGTTGTGAATTATATTATTATGAAAACATATTTAACTTAATATATACTCTAATTTAATTTCAGAATTGTTCTTAATGATCAATTCGAAATTCTAGCTTTTTTTCTCAGCACCAGATTGAAAAATGTTAACATGATTATTTCAAAAAAAATGCTGCATCCAGTACCTGTAGAAACTTTTTAAAAAAGGATCAGATGAAAAAAAATCCTGAAGATTTTTTCCTTCATTAACTTCTTTCGTGATTTCATTAAACTTTTTAAATTAAATTATATGTGTTTAAATTTACTTCTGAACAGAAAAAGTAAAAACAAATTTCGTCTAAAACATTTCCTCAAGATTCAGCAACAGTGTTAATTAATCTTTCAAAGCGATTTTTTCTTTTACGTATGTGTGTAATTCAGGGAAGGAAAAAAAATCTTATGGTAATGGAAAGGAAAACTTTTTCTACTTAAGTATGTCGATAAGGGAAAAAAAATTTCAGAAAACCATCTTTATTACCATGAAGCGATATTTCCTTCGTATATTCGCCCGTAAAAGGGTGGAAAATAATAATTTTGTTTAAATTATTGCCATTCTTTTCAAATTATTTTCGTTTTAAAGCATTTAAAATTATGCTTTATTATCAGTAATGGCTTTATTATGACGAATATCTTATACAGAATATTCAATTTAATTGTGGTCCAATAGATAATTTCTATTCATTAAAGATAAACGTATATTTGTTGTGGTGACGATAATTCACCATCCAGGATATTTCAGCAAGATGGGAAAGTGAATTTAATCTCGATGGGCTAATGCAATCTTTTCAAAGGTCACTTGATCTAACAACATTTTTGTGTTAACTGGTATCCAAAAAATTTGAGATAGTTGAATTCTTACATGAAATATTATTTACAAAGAAATATTGCTAATTCTGAGCTATTTCATATCAATGGCCTTTGCTATACATTATTTAATTTATTCTCCATCAAAATATTTTTACATTTATTTGTAACTACTGTCAACGTGATTAACCGCTTTTTATTGATGCTTGCCTCACTGTTAGCATTGATAATAATTGGTAAATATAATTAATAGATAATCAAATTTTGAGATTATTTTGTTATTGCTACTTATGGCTTTTGTCTGGACAAGCCCCCCACTGATACAGCAGTAGATTTAAGCCGAAAGGAGCGTCTCTTGTTTTTGAAGTAGCGCCAACTAGTACCAAGAGTATGGTTTAGCTACATGCTCACCACATTTGCTTACACAGCCCCTGTTTACAGGGGGGGAGCATAGTCACACATTTCACAGATAGAACACAGAAGAACAACAATGCCCGAACTCGGGACTCTCAGAACCGAGGAAGACGCGCTTCCTCTGAACCAGAAAGCCTGCAGATTCTTTTTAATAATAACTAATTAATAATATTAACCTCATCATAAACAATCTGTATAAATAATTTTAACAATTCGACAAAAGATTAATCTATATTAGGACTCATAGGAAAATGTTTAGCAAAGGTAGATCGGCTGGAAAAAGTTAAACACGTTGTTTCAAATCTTATTAAATTGAATAAGACATAAGCATAGCCACGACTGTAAATTGAAGAAAATTTCATAAATTATACAGCGTTAAATTAAGTCTTAATAGTTTTTTTTCTTTAAATGGAATATTTGACTCCTTTTATTCTTTTTTTTCTTTAGAATTTCAGCAGAACAAAGTGGAATCGTAGAATACTGTATGGTAATGTAAGTTTCTTTAGTTAATTTAACTAATTAATCTTTAGTTACATTTCTTCGGTTTAATTAATTTCTTTAACAATGTTTTAATGTTGTCTTTTTAATTACTAATAGAGCTCCATTTTTATATTTTAAATAAATACCATTTCGTTTCATAGCTTCGAACATTGCTTATTTATGCTTCTAGTTTGAATATCCTTTCTTTCGCTCAAACAAGTAAAAACCACAATTTAACTTTATTTTTCGTGTATTGGATTTTATTTTATTTTTTAAAAACTCCTTTACATTTTCAGACGTTATAGTAAATTTCGCGTCTGAACATTTAAAAAAAATCAGAAATTTAAGGGAACATAACCTTATCAACATAATTACTCTAAAAACATCCATATTAAATTAATTTGTGAAAACTTAACCTTCCAGACAGTAATGCTTATTTATAAACTCTGAAATTTCATTTAAAAAATTAATATTTTCAGAAGAAATATATAATCTGTGATTTTTATGCTTGTTTTAATATTGTTATAACCATATTTGTGCACTATTATTATATTGACCTGGCGACTGGTGCTCATGAAATCTGTTGTGGTCACAAAGTCCTCCATGTTGAGAGTAATACCTTTGGAGGGTACTGAGTCAGAGGTGATCGTTTTCTGTTCCAGATCTAATGCGGATGATTGAATGAAGTTCGCCCCGTAAAAAGGGTTTGCGACGTGTGTGAGCTATAAGTCAGAATTCTGTCATAGGGTATTCAGGATTTCATACCCTCAGAAGCTACTGCACCCTTCCTTCCGTTGTAAAGCTGAACACGAGAACAACAGAATTTTAATGATTGAATAGATTCCTATTCAGACGATTGAATACAACATTTGAATTTAGAAACAAATTAATTTCTTATTCGAAAGTGCAATACTGGAAGTGATTCTTAAATCTTTGAATAAGTAAAAGTATTTGAGAAGCTATCGAACTGCAAATTTATATTGCCAAAACTTCACACAATTTCACAGTAGATACTAACTAATTCACTCTCTCTGTCGATAGAATTAGCGTCAACCTAAGTAACTTTAATGTTCCTAATTTGAATAATTAATCCCTTTCATTTGCAACAAATCAGTTTATTTTCACTTAATCAGTAATATTTAAGAATGTACGCACCTGAAAATTTAATATAACCTATCAACGAAATCATTCCGTCATGACATCACAATCAGCGAATCAAACGATGCATCTTCCAAACACTTCACCGACTTGTTGATGATGCAATTAACACCGCACCCAGCAGCTTTAATGTTCCTAATTTGTATAATTAATCCCGTTAATCTGCAACAAATCAGTTTACATTAAGCTAAAAGCAACCAAGAAAAGAATCCAAGAAAAGCGACAGTTTCCCCAAGATCCCACCCCCATGCGTTTTCCAAGTGATATTAAAAGAGCAGAAAATTGACTGAACACGGAAAGAATGCAATTCTCGTCCCGTTTTAACGCAAACATTTAGAATTAGGGAGGCGAAATAATTAAGGAAAGTATGGGATGCCACATGTCTCTTCTTTCTCGCCGGCGCACTTCTTCAGGCCCCCTTCTTTCTCTCTTTGGCTGTTGCCATTATTCCGGAAAACTAATTAAGTTATAAATTTTAATAGATGGTGTCAACCCCCTTTGCCTCTTTTTTTTTTCTCTACTTCACTTGAGGAGACAGATCAAGAACGTGGAATATAATTACTGAAATGAGAAAGGGCCGTGGAAAAAGTATTCGGGTTTTCGAATATGTTCCATGTTGAATGCGTTTCGCGTTGCCGCTTCGCAGAGGAATGGATGCTCGTGCGCGCTTCTGTCATTGTTCGTTAAAAGGGTTGTAATTGCTGGAGTTACGGTTGAGGGAGCGGCCACAAATTGACGCGCTGTGCCTAAGAATGGATCAGGATTTTTTCTTTCATGATTGAAGAAAATTTATTTTTAAAATAAAAAGTGCAACAAGATCTAGTTTTAAAGCTATTACAAATTCATATAAAAACTATTCATTTGACATATAAAACAAATTATTCATATAAAACAAATCATATGGCAAGTGTTATTATTGATATCTTCTAAATTTTTGTTCTTACAATGTGTTGTGATGTCAGTTCTTTTTTCAGGTGAGAACATGGTGTTGCTTTTGTTAGAGTTTTGAATAATTAAAGGTCACGAATTGATGAAGCTTGAAATCGCGTAGGCAATGATTAAAGCATAAATGGTAATATTCATCAACATCTTTTAAATGCATATATTTTTGCTTGCTTTTACCAACATTATATTATTATTATGCATGCTTTGAAAAAAGATTTGCTTTTAAAAGGTGGACCTGCTTTGTGTTGATGTTGTTGCTGTGTGTGTGTGTGTGTGTTTGTAGAAGTGTGTGTGTGTGTGGATGTGTGTAGCTGTGTGTATGTGTGCATAGTTGTGTGGATGTGTGTGCAGTTGTGTGTAGTTCTGTGTGTAATTGTGTGTATACTATCGAATGGTTGTGTGTGTTTGTGTGTGATTGTTGTGTGTATGTTTGTGTGTATGCGTTTGTAGTTGTGTGTATGTGCGTGTGGTTGTGTGTGTGTATGTTTCTTAGCACTCGAATCACTCCAGAACAATCACTCCATCAAGATTATTCAAATTTGGCACAAATAGCAATTTTCATTAGAATTTTAATTTACAAAAATTATGGTAGTTTCAGTATTATTTCCCATTACTTTTCGACGATATTGGTGTAAAATAAATTCGATTTTTGTACCATTTCAAAATTTAAAATCGTAATTTAATTAACATCTTGCTTTTTCCTAAAATAGGGTGATTTCTTTTTTAAAAAATTATTATTGCCCAACTTTTAACAATATATTTCATAGCTGCAATGGGATGTCAACTATTTTGAATGATTTATTTAATATTTAATCATAAGATTTTCTACCGTAGTTGAATTTCAGGCAAGGAAATGATGTCACTTATTTTCTGTCTTGCCTACCTGAGGAATCAGGGAATGAAATTCCATTATTGCAAAAGATAGCGTATGATTCGAAATATATCATTCATATAATAATACTTAATACTATAATGAATCATGTGACACAACTCCATTTGGAAAGTTCATATGCACGATAATGAGAAAAGATATGTTGTTATTAAAATAACAAAGATTTTCACCTATCACAATTTGATGAATAAAAATAGCTTATCGGAAGAATTAAGGCTATTAAGCCCTACTTAAGAATAGTAACTGAACATTAATTTTCACAAGGAACCAGTTAGTAGACAAACGCGGTTGTACATTTTGAAATATGTGTCATGCATTTTTAATTAAGCACTTTTGAATGTTGAAGTTTTCAAAACCTTCAAGTTGTCTTTTTTTCATGGTTGAAAGAATCATTCTTAAAAAGAAAAGACTGAAATAAATTAAATAATCTGAAATTTTTCTCAGGTTACACAGTCGAATGCTTCAAAATGATAAATAAATTTTTGAATGGAATAAAATAAACAAGCATAATTAAAATCACATATAATTTCCATAAATATATAGAATACTGATAGTAAGTGTAATCTTAGTTATTTATGTTTGACGATATTGAAATTCTAATTATATTAAATATCTGCCATCGATACGAACTTGTCAATACTTATTAGTGTCATAGATCTTCATCATCTGATCATTGATCAAAATAACCAATCAGTGGCAATAATCGTAAGGTTAATATAAAATGACCGTAAATTCAACAGGTGATCTGAACAATTCTAATTGCCGTTGCTTAAATTTACCATTAATGGAAATGCTATTCTTCCAAATATTCTCCACTGTACGAACTTGTCATATACTTAATACAGTAGTATATATTTAAAATCTAACTATTGATCAAAACTGTTAATAGCTTGCCTCAACATTACTAGGAAGAGTAAATTAATTCAATAAAAACAATCATAACATTTAAACATTTGACAGATAATTCTCAAATAGAATTATGATGTTTAATATTCCGCAGAAATTAATTATCTGCTCACAGATCTGAAAAATAAGAACTTGCAATTAATTTTTGAAATATAGAAAAATAAAACAGAATAAAGTCTTCTTATGAGCCAATATAACCTTCTTATTACAAGTAACTTTGATAGTTTAATTTATACTTGGAGTAAAATTTCCTTCTAGGTAGCATTTCAAGTGAATTAAACTACTATCATTATTTGCTCTTTGTACGTTAAGAATTTTTCATTAACTTTTGAAAGAAATTCTGTAAAATAAAGTTCTAACGAAAATCAGAATTATTTAAACTTTTGGCAAAATACCACTTTCCTTGAAAATTAAATGGAGTTAATAAATAAAGATGATTAATGATAGATTATGGGATTTATTATTTCAATACTGAATGTCGTTTGAATTATTGTTTGATTTGAAGTCGTGCCATTCGAAAATTTCTGGCTACTGTACTTTTTTTCTGTCTTCATTGCTTTTCAATAATAATTTTCTGAGAAACTCAAATAATCATGAGTTGTAAGGCTGTTTCTGGAACTTCCTTAACACACAGAACTTCAGAAATTCCCAGATGACCTTGTTTAAAAAATTTTGTTAATAGTAAACAACAAATTGATAAACTTGGAGATATTGGAAAGCTAATAGAATTAAATTAGTAGCTCTCACATGGGTCTTTCACGATTCCTTCAACCAACAAAAAATATAACACTTTCTCTTTTTATAAATCTTAAACTCAAATGCATATTTAGTCATACTAATTCTGATGATCCGGCACATAAATCATACGACAAAGACTCTTACGAAATTTATCTTTTTAATGTTAGCAAAATGAATTGAACAATCAGAATTCATCTTCTCCATTGACCTATTTACAATATTAAATTTTATGCTTCTTTGAACAGAAAAGAAATTTGCAAATATTGTCTAAATTAACACTGCCTTTATTGCTTTCTGTCGTATCCATCTTCTTTTTTATTGTGCTAACTACATTCTTTTTAATAAAAAGTTAGAAACGTTTATATTTAAACCCAGAAATGAGCTTGATAGTTTAAACCCATACCGAGTATAAATTTTATTCTGCGTTTATTGATTTGTTTTGTATACTACATTACTTTGTAAAACATCTATGAAATGATCTATTTTTTTTAAATAGAAACAATAAAAACTTGGAAAAGCTCACATTTAAACTCAGAAAAGTTTGGCAGTTTAAATCCATATCCCATTATTACTCACAAAGCATAAACTATGTTCTACATTTACTGTTTTGTAATAAATCCATGAAATAGTGTCTTCTTACTGGGAAGTTTGAAATATACTTAAATTCAAAAATCATTTTTAATAGTTTAATCTAAGATTCCTTTTTTTTTCATTAGACATTCAAACTGAAATTTAAATTCTGAAAAACATTTATCTTGCGTATTCTATTTAACAATGTAAATTTCTATTTATTTATGTAAGTTTTGGAAGTTAAAATTTTTAGATTTAAATTCAGAAATGGATTTGAAAATTCATATTCCATTTTTTTTTATTTCCTGAGCATAAACTTTATTTTACGTTTATTGTTTTCTATTACATCTCACATTATTTTATAATTTATCCATGAAATATTGTTTTTACTAGCATATCTGTAATACTTATACCTAAATTCAAAACTCCTCTTAATAGTTTAGGTAAAAGATTCATTTTTTTTCATTAGATACTCAAACTGAAATTTAAACTTCGAAAAAACAATTTTCTACCGGTTTCTATTAACCAGCTTTTAAACGAAAGAAACTTTTATTACGGAATACAACTTAAGTTTTAAAGTAGATTGTAGAATCAAGTTACGCGAGATTTTTTTTTCTAAGCTTTTGTTTCTTCTTCTTCTTTTCTAATTTTTTTTTTCAATTAAAAATCTTAAATTCTAATTTTCGAGTTTGAACGTGTTCACTAACACCAAATACAATTCCTACTAAGTCACGCATTAAAACAAACACTTCCTTAGACAAAGTATTTTCAGAAATAAAACATACAATTATGCATTACATCTTTTTTTTCCATCATTCCACAGAACTCGGCTAGACTTAAAATGTAATTTACCATTTTGTAATTTTCATCCTAACCCATTTTGTGAGCAACACTCTTCTGTGTACGAATGCTAAAGACCCAGACACCAGGTAATTCTCTAACAGCAGAATCTTTCTAGAAAATAAAGGGGTATAAAAAAAGCCAGCATGGAAAGTGGAGTTTCGTATAATTACATTATTCGAAACATACAAGTGTAAGAGAATGGAAGGAGTATATGCAATTAGCATTTTTAAAAGTTTTTTCCCACCCTCTCTGGTACACCTCCACCGCTAATCCTTCGTTAGGCCTAATGTCATTAACTCTCCTCCTAGCTTTTATAAAAAGAAAGAGGAATAATTGGAAAGTTTGCCCCTAAATCCTTTCATTAAATATTCCAGTTGTTATTAATGTTGAGAGCACTAATACCTTACGTTATATTTATCCAGGAGGTATCAAGGCCGGATAAATCAGGAGCAGGAAAAAGCTGGTTAGGGTTTTTTCCGTCGATTCCTGAATTTATTTTTGAGATAATCCTAATGAGCGACTTTTAAGCCTCTGAAATTGTTTAATCTATTTAAGTGGTATGTTACACGGAAGCGGCAAAAAAGGACGGGGAAAATATATGCAACGTATATGTTAGCGGCTGGAAAATTTTTAGGTCGTTTTTCTTTAGACATATTGAAATTTTAAATTATTTCGTATTTTTAAGTTTCTTTGTATTTTCTCAAGAACTTTGAATTTTGAGAGAAATATTTTCCTTTTTTCTTTAGTTTTTATGTCGTTATTCAAAGTTTTAAGCATTCATTTCGGTTTTTCGAATATCATGAAAGAAGTAGGATTTCCTCTATAAGTTTGATTTAAACATACTAATAATCATGAAAACCATAAATTGTTTTTATCAGTTGAGAACATGAGGTTTTCGTTAAGGTGTATTTAATAATTGAAGGCGACGAATAATTGAGGCTCGAAATCACGTAGACAGTGAGCATAAATGGCAATAGTCATCAACATCTTTTAATCGCAAATATTTTTTCCTGCTTTTATCAGTAATGCGTTAATATTATGTATACTTCTTTGAAAGCTGATTTTTAAAAGATTGATCTGTTTTTACCAGCGTTGCTTATTTAAACTAGTTTAAACTATTTAAGGAGTTAAACTAATTAGGACTAATAATGACTTAAATAATAATGTTCTCTCAAGATAACTCGAAATTAGCGATTTTTTAAAATTGTTTTCTTGATTGATTCCAGTTTCCTTATACAAATCTCCCCATCAGTGAATTAATATTTGGATGACAAAATGTTTCGGGTTTTGTCGTTTAGCTG
>JAOUZG010053171.1:1192350-1212213 GCA_026289955.1 Argiope argentata | reverse complement strand
AAGATAAGGGAAAGTGAAATAAATCAAAAGCCCAAAACTGAGATTCTCTAGCCCCCCCTCCTCCCCTCGTAACCATGAAACTACTTCTTTTCCTTTAATGTGGATGGGTGGAAATGTTTCTAAAACTGTTTCATGTGGTGTACCATCTTCCACTCCCCTCCCCCTTCCCCCTCCAAGTATATCTAGCAGTACGCCAGGATGACTTTTGTTATGGCTTCTGAACGATTCTATCGAGGTTTTTAATGTTCTGTTATAGATTTTTTTACCCCTTTTTGCTTCAGCTAATGCTCAACTTTACGATGACGAGGAGGTAATGAATGTTTTTTTCCCCATCTCCCAATTTTTTTCCCTTATTCCCTACGCGTTGGATGATTATTCGCTTCGTTTGCCTTCAATTATTATTAAAGTAATTACTGGAGTTATTGTAAAGGGGTAAGAGAAAGTCTTTTGGTGTCACATTTTAAAAGAGGATACGCTTTTTCATTAATTTAATTCCCGAAAAGCTTATTTATTTTATTCATTTGAAAATTATACTTCTTTTTGCCTCTTTTTTGCATTAAAAAGGGATTTTATATTCTAACATAATCTAAGTAATTGTTTTTACTGAGAAATGTTGTTTTACGGTATATTTACGGTGAAAATATGAAACATATAGTTTGGAATATATAAAAAATCTGTTGTTTTATTTTATTATAATGTGAGAACATGAAGATTTTTTTTTCTTTAGAAGACTTTAGTGACACGGAATTTTACGGATAAAAAAATAAAGATTATGGATCGCCGGAATTTATTAGTAAAATAATGTTTTACCTGCTTTTACTTGTATCGCATTATTATAATATATGCTTCTTTGAAAGCAGATACGTTTTTAAAAGGTATATATATATATATATATATATATATATATATTATAAAGGGTTAGAGACCAATAGAAAAGTCATGTGATTGTTTCAAACCGGTTAAAGATTTAAATTAATTAAGACAAATAATGACTAAAAAAATATTGTTATCACATGATAACTTGAATTTGGAATTGTAGATTTTATTTTTTTTTATTTAGGGAAAATTTAGAATTTATAATATAGGCAGTATTACTATTAGTTATTCAACGTTCTAATGTTTATATATGAATGATAAATGCAGGCGAATAATCCTACTTATTTTACGAAGTCATTATACAGAATAAACTTAAAGAAATTATTCATTATTTTATATTATGCAAAGTGTCCTCTGTGTTCATTTATGCATGTTTGATAAAAAAATAGTAATTATATTTATAATGAAAATTTATTAAGCAACGTTAAGTAATAGTCGTTTTATTTGTTCCTAGATTATGATAAAGTGATTTTAATATTCGTATATATGCCTTTGTTGCAAAGAGAATGGTTCTATTTTGAGAAGCCATTACAGAGCATAAAATAAGCGTAATTTTGTTTTCTCATATATTATGAGAAGTTTATTTTAGTTCTGATATTTGCATGTTCGAGACGAAGAAAGTAATTCAATTTTCAGAAGTTATAATATTATAATACTGTACAAAATAAGAGTAATTATATTTGTTCTTATATTACTAGGTCAATTTTAGTTCTTATATATGCATGTTTGATGCAAAGAAAATATTTCATTCATTATAAGAAGTTATTATAATGCACAAAATAAGAATAATATGTTTACTCCTGTTATGAAAAATTAGTTTTAATATTCACATATACAAAATTGGTGCGAATTAAATAGTTCATTAATTAATTATGTGAGATCTATTTAAGATTCATTTATACATACTACATATAACGCCAGAAATTGGTTTAATTATGCAATTCGTTTTTGGATTCAAAACTTATATATTGAATAAAAATATATTTTCTGCTTTTGAAGATATACTTTTAAAAATCAAGCATAGATTTAGTATTTCTGTAAATTTGTGCAAATCTAAAAAGCTTTATTATTTATTATGTAATTTTGAGATTATTTTTATGTTTATGTTTCCTGTGTAAATGTATTTGATGTACTCGAGTATTTCTGAAGCAATTCGATTTCTTTAGTGTACGTGTTTTTTGGTCAATTTTTATATGATGTCTTAGTTACAGAGGAAATACCAGTTATAATATAGTATTTTTTTTATTTTGATTGATCGATTTATGCTATTATGTTAATGATTTAAATCTAATGGGAATGTAAATAGATTATTTCGGCAACACTTAATGGTCTTCTGACCTCAGATGTGCTTGAAAACCAGTTATAATAAATATATTTAATACTTTTAAAAGCATTTAATATGCGTTATTATATTTACTATCTATTATAAATGTATTTATTAAGTATTTTGTGCTTAATAAATTAACCACTTGCTCTAATATTAGAATTTATTATCTTGATTGGTCATTTTTTGTATAATGTCTTAGTTACAAAGGAATTTATAGATTGACAATTTTATTATGTTTAGAAAATAAATTTTAATAAAGAGAAATATCAGCTATGTGTAATAGCATTTTGCTAGAATTTTTATTTTGAGTTAATAATCATGATATGTCAAAGACTTTTACTGAGCCGTTATGCAAAGAATAGGAGTACAAGTTTGTAAAGTTGTATATTATATTATTGACCGAAAAAAAAATTGAATACAATGCAAAATGTACTAACGATTTTTTGAACTAGATGCTTGTTGTACTGGAAATATGAAAGGCCTAGTTATAAACTTTGAATATTTTTTAAAATCGTTTATTTATTGATTGATTAGTTGATTTATTGTATTAAAATTTTTAAAGAAAATCTAACAATGCTCTCTCTGTCCATCATTTAATAACCACTTTTACTACTTTACTTTAGACCACCTAATAAAAAAATTCTATCGCATTAGAGTTAATTATTTTTATTTTGAAGTTTACTTTATAATTGTTAGTCTTTATCTAATCCCTTTTTATTGATAATTTAGGCCCTTCCAATCCATGCAGCATTGTGAGATGCATAGTAATTTAATATGCTTCTCCCTCAAGTGATTGCGGAAACGTCGCAGCAATACGAGGTTTCCGTTGTATCACTAAAATATAGGCCGCATCATGTATGCCGTGCCTCATCCATAATAGTCAACAATTCCATAATGTTCGCCTGCAGTGGGGCTCTGCCGTTGACGCATGTTGAACTGCGTCCGCGGGTGGTCTATTGAGCCCGAATTCGGTAAGCGACTCTAATTCATAATGCCAATTTCAGCGATAAGTTGTTTCAGCAATGACCTGGTGATTATGGGCGCGTGCGTGAGGCTATTGTCATGCAGAAATCGCTCGGATAGGTTAAATATGACGCACACTGACAGAGGGAAACAAATTGGGACAGGTTCTTGAATAAGTTATACACCCAGAATGTATAGTTATTAGAAATACATGTTCCTTAATGATTTTTCAATTATTCAGTCTCAATTTTTTTAATGAATCAATAACCAATTTTATGCTAAAATTTCTCCATTGAAATTCGTTTAAAACTGGATCTTAAAATAACAGCCAAAAAATTAATCCTGAATGAAAAATTTAGAGTCTGAAATGCATTATTCAATTTTTATTGCTTTTGGATAGAAACCAAGCAGTGTAACTATGACAAACAATCAACAGACGAAATAATTTTACAATCATTTTTTTAAATAATGTAATAAATGAGACTTTTTCTTCAAAACTGTTCAGTGATTATTTATTAGTAATTAGTTCTTGACCAAATCATAACCTTTTAAAATTACCTTTTAAATCCTTTTTTTAAAAAATTAAATTTTTAAAAGTTCTTTAAAAGTGGAGGAAATTTCTTTTTTTAACCTTTTAAAAGGCTATTTTTTTTCTACTCATGGTATATTAAAATAGTTTTAAGATAAATAAATAAATTTAATTAAAATAAATTATTAATTAATTAAATTATTAATTAATTTGATCAAATAATTAATTTGGTTAATTAGGGATTAAATATCAAATCAAGATACATCATTGTGTGTAAAATAAGGAATTGAAACATCTAAGTTTTTATGTAATTGTAAAATTTGTCAGAACTTACGCCAGTTACATAATTTCATACGAAAACTGAAAAGTTTGGTGGAAAGCATACTTTTATCAGTCCATGAAAGGGTTAAAGTACTTTAATATTTTGAAGTTTCGAATTCTAACATCGTAAGTAATGAATAATTGACATCATCTCAACCCATCTTTCGATTCAGAATGCTGAAAAGATAAAAAGAAAAGAATTTTGGAAAGATTCGATTCGATTTTTTTAATGTGATTTTTTAAATAATAATATATTTTTACTCCATGTTTAAATTTTATTTTTAAAAAAAATATGTACCTTAGTTTTAATTTTTATAAGACTTAAAGTCTTAATTTTTTTTAATTAAATTTTTCCATGCAAATATCTGAATAGCATTTATTTTTCAATTATCTATAATCTATTCTAATTATAAAAATGATTGTGTATTGGCACTGAACATAGAAAACCCATTTTATCCAATGAATTTCAGATACTGGCGTAAGATGGATGAGAAATTGTTGACATTTTAATTAAAATTTTAATTTTGGTACGAATAACTGTTGAAAATACAATCGTATAAAATCTTTATACATGGAAATAATTATTGCATTGAAATCAGTATTAAAATTATTGTATTTACTCTTATTGTGTCGATATTTTTAATTAAAAATGAAAATTAAATACAATTAAATGAAAAAAGTGAAATTAAAAAAATGAAAAATCTCTAGTTTTAAACAATGAAAGGAATATAGATATATATATACTACGAGAAATCTCAAGGTAGAAAAAAAAACTTGTAAGGAAAATTCAAGAAATCAAGAATTATATCTGAAGAGCTAAATGGTTATTTTTACCATTTATATTCAAATGACTATTATATATATTTTATTAAAATTAAACTTGCTTATTAATGGAGGTGAACACGCTTGGCACCCTTTTCATCTAATATAGAGCAAGTATTTCTATTGATATTTCATAATTAAGGAAGCCCTATTTATCATTTCAAAAAACGATTAAAGCAAAAGAAATTTTCATAAGAATTAAAACAATATTTATCTACTTCGAGTGTAAAAATCAAATTTATGTTGCATATTCCGATTATTATTTTGATAACTCCTTATTATTATTGCCTTTAGAGAAATTCTTATATAATTTGAAACCCTTCAAAATAAAAAATATTTTTTATTAATGTTTTATTTATAAATTATACTATTTTTCCCCATGATTTCCATTTTTAATTAATATTCAAGATAATTTTTTATTAACATATTAGCCTTTAATGCCCTTTCTACCACTTAATATCTGATAAAATGATTTATTTATAAGGTTTTTATTTTCATATTGCTATTGTTCTAAAATAATTAATGCGCATAAATTTAATATTAATTATTTTAAAGCAGGTTTAAACCTTCTTTTTCAAAGAAATCTTTTAAAATGAATTATAAATTTGGAATGTTTTAAGCAATCGAAATTATTCTACTTATTTTTAAAAAAATATTTTTTTCGATAATAAATTTTAGCAGAAATTTATTATATAATCTCAAATAGAGCGTTATACGCGTACTATATAAATCATTCTGAAAATGATTATATTGATAAAATATTTACAAATTTTTTTAAAAAACTTTTGAATTATAACTACGAAATTGAAAAATTATTTTCTAATATTCGGCTAGAGACAAAATGTAACAATCGTTAAACTTTCCAGACTGCATATCGCTTTGATTTTGTTTAAATAGCAATTTTCAGACACTAATGAGAAACAATGGATCAATTTTGAATATAATTTATATTGAATAGTATCAGACAAATATATCACTAAATCAAAAGTTTGTATCACCGACCGCAACAATGATAATCAATCAACTGTAAAAACTAAAACAATTAAATAATTCGATTATTCGTACTTCAAACTTAGCAAACTATCAGCTCTTGTGTAATTTATATTCTGACAGTTTTGGATAATTAATAAAGTTACACAAGACTGCCTGAACGATTTCTTTGTTTTCATACTCTAATAAAGCAAATTTAACTTATTTTTAAAATAGAATTCTATGAATGCAATTTGTATGCAATAAAAAACGACAAAATGATTCTTTAATATGAGGGTGTATATCCATCACAGAAGAAAAAATAATAACAAAAAAAGTCAAACGACGGTAAATTTCCCACAGAAAAATTTAATTCTTTAACACATTCCCACGAATTAAGCAGAACAAAGAGTGAAAAACCGTAAAAGCTTTTCCACGAATAAAAATCTCTCAACTGAATCATAGCGAAAAACATCAACCCCAATTCGTCTGGGCACCATATCACATTTAAAATACTCCTTCTAAAACCTAAATTACCTAATGAGTCTGCCACATTTCTCTTCTCTCCGGAGTTATTCCCTCCTTTTAATTGGATGAATGTGACAGCCCCGACTACGGCGCAATTAAAACCCATTTGGCGAGATAGAATGGGTGCTCACCAAATCATTTCTGGCAACCCTGCAGTGGAAAACTTCCAGTCTCATTAGAAAAGCGGTATGTGGCAAATGGTGTTCAGCAGAGCCTATTATAACCATCAGCAATAGCGTGAAGAAGCGATCTCTGCTGATCCCCCCATCTCAGCGATACTCCTTAATACCCCCCTAAGCATTTCATCGCCCCCCTAAACACAGAGAGGGAACGCGATTTGGGGGGTTTCTCTTGGCATTGACTCCTTTCGCTGCGCCTTATCTAAATTAACATCAGCGGTTAGAATGTTGCCTGCTTTTCTCCTCTCTCTTCCTTTAGTTTAAGGGGCAGGCAGGCACAAATGAGAGCTAGAACGGGAGATCGAGGAGGGGGAGGGCAGCAATTTGGTGCGAAGCAAGTTTATTTTTAATTTATTTTTATCGTTTTTACCCCGAGTCTTTCTTTCTTTCTTTATTATTATTGTTATTATTTGAAAATTTTTATTCCCGGGAACGAAAAATCTAATTTTGTGACCCGGTGCTCGTGATTAACTCAGATTAAGAAAATACCTAAACCGTTAAGTTAATTAATTATTTTTCAGTTAGCTAAGCAATTTGGACTTCACACTATGGGAGCTCCTCTCGGACGGTTTTACAAGGGCTGATACTGTACCAAAGCTGGGCCGTCTCGTCTTTTTATCGTTTTTAAATTGGGCTCGTTCGCTGATTATAAATGGTACAGATAAAGGCAATGTGCAGCGGCAAGGATAGAAATGAGATTATATTTATGAGGCAACAAGCCGTACGTTTCACTTGCGTGAGATATGAAATTAATATCGACAAATAATCAAATGAAGTACTGGCGGAGAAGCAGACATCGAGAAGGGCTCATTTTTAATGTTTTCTCGTTTTAATGATTCTGTTCCCTTGTCGAGGAGATTACTTTTTATCTTCTTGGGGTAATTTATGTAATTGGAATGCAAGTGAATTAAAGCGATGCATTGCGTTATTCAATTTATTAAATTCATTTATTGGGTTTCTGAAACATGTAGTCGCTTGGGATCTCCTGCAGTTGTATTAAATAATTAAAAATTACGTGAATCCCGGAATTTGAAGGAGATGTCAATTAACTTTAGTGACTACTACGCATTTTATGACCATTCAAAATAACATGGGAAATCAAATTGAACGTTTGTGAAAAAAATATGAATTTTTATATGCCCAGAGATTTCAAGGAATTAAACTAGTTTATGCTAAATACAAAATGTTATCATATAGAATATCAACAATTGATCTTTCATTGAATTTAACTGATGTATAAAACTCAAATTTTTAAAATGCCTTTTAGCCTTTTTTTAAACTATTATTTTTATGTTGTTAATGAACTATTAGTTACTACATATTTTAATATTTTTTTTCAAATATGAAATAAAAACACAGGGTGCCAAATTAAATAATTATTTCATTAAATAATTATTTATTATGTAATCAGTAGCTCATTAGTTGAAAAATTAAGATGCTGTAATTTCCCATGAAATAAATCACAAACTTAAATTTTTCAATGACTAATGTTTAATGCTAAATAAAGTTTTTTTGAATATAAAAATATTATTTTTCAGTAATATCATTCATAAATTTCTTAAATATACAAAGAAAAAAATGAAAAGCAATATTACATTACCCGCAATCATTGCCAGGTGAATGCTTGTACTATGAGAACAAAAATACTTGAACAAAATCCTTTCCAGTTCATATATTGGTGCATTAGAAAATATTTAAGAAAATTCAGGATAATCACTCCTTTCTAGTAGATTTCGGCGAATATATTCGCTGTATTAAAGTTTAAGTTGCGGCTTAATTTCCAACAACCCCAGATAAAAGTTTAATTTTAATCTTTATTACCTTGTAAATAATAAAAAATTCTTTTCATTCATTCATTCATTTTAAATTTACCTGATTAAAACTTAAATCATTTAATTCTCCAAAAAGACCCCAATTTAAAATATAAGTAATTTTCAAATTCAAGGTAAACAAATATGAATGAGAATGATTTTTTAAAATTTGAATATAGCCTTATCACAATATATAGCAGGATGCATGTTCGACAGATGTTCAGGATTGTTTCCCGAACATCGGCCCCTTTTTCCACCTCATTCACGATTCCTAGAGATAGGCATGGGGCAGGTAACAATGAAGAATCTCTTTCGCCCCAGGTACCTGAAACCTCAGTGGAGTTTTCTTTCTCTATCCGCCCTCTCTCATGATAAGATGGCTATTGCAGCTTGATGGTCTTTAAGTAATTTCTTATCACACTGGGCAAAACAACATCAATCTGGCTCAACCAGCGCTATAGTCTTCTATGATTATTGGCAGTGGAGAGGATGTCGCCAGCTCAGGTGTCGTCCTCGTCATCCGATCGTTATTCAAAATTACGAGGTCCTTTCAGAATTAGCCTACTGTTGCTTTTCGATGGGATATTAATATAACTAAAGAAAACTATTTTGCTCTGGTTCCTCCTTGGTTACTGTGGGAGACAAGGAATAAAGCAAAAAATTACTTATTTATAATTTTATTCCCCAAATCTTTGCTCTCTTCAGTTGTAAATTGTCTTTGATTTTTGGTTCCCTCAAAACATCTTTCCACTGGAATCCTCACCAACCCTCGAAAAATGCATGGAAACTTCAAAATGAACATGGCCATCCCAAACTATTGTACAAGACTTCCTACCTAAGCATGTGGCATTATTAAAAAGATATATATGGAATTGTAAACAGCAATGAAAAAAAGTTCCTCAACCCCTCAAAAAATTCATAGGAGTGCATTTGGTGAAAATTGGGTACATCTCAGTGTCAGGTCTAAATTACTAATATCGTTAAATCTCTTTCTTTTCGATAAAAAAAACTTTTGCACCGTAGACAGCATTTTTAAGTATGAAATGAAAATAAAAGCTATGAAACAAATTATATCGAATCTATGTGAATTTTTTTATAGAACCAATAAGTAACAATGCTTCATTTTATTAAATACGTAAATAATTTACCAGAGGAAGGCCTTATCTCTGTTTAATATAATAAATACCGGCACCCTGGGATCCGGGTAGCGTGTTTTCCGTGATCTGGTCGACCTGCTTTCGGGTCCCAGCTCGGGCATGGTTGTTTCTTCGGTGTTCTATCTGTAAGGTGAATGAACGTGCCCCCCTGTAAAATGGGGCTGTACAAGTGAATGTGATGAGTGAGTAGCTAAGTAGTATTCTTGGCCCCAGTTGACTCTACTTCCAAACAAGAGACTCTCATTTCGGCTTAAAATCGCTGATGCATCAGTGAATCTTGCCCATGGCAATTGCCAAAAGAAACAATAACAACAAATTAATTTAAAATGTCAATCCATTTAATAAACTCGGGAACTGGAATTTAAAGAGAAAAAAATACATTAAAGTGATTGGTGACACTAGATTAATATTTACTAAATATTAATCTACTGGGAAAATATTTATTTTCTAAGTAACGTTTTAAAGCACTATATATTTTGCCTCATATATACATACCCATCTGTTTAAAGAAATTACAGTGACGCTGCTACAGGATTTGCTATATTTGTTTAATTGAATACTTGAGAAAGGTTACTTGTTCCTTAGATATTATCGCCCATATTGATATGGGGGCCGGAAAAAAATTTGTAGAATATTAAATTGAAGCCCGAGAGCTTATTTTCCCAATATCCATCAGCCAAGAAGGGTCAGAAATAAGAATTAATTAAGAATGAATAGTATTTTTTAAATGAATTCTTAAATAGAATTTTAATAAAAATGTCTTTAAAAAGTATAGGAAATTGTTAATCTGATATTACCCTAGACTGAATTATAGGTTATGAAAAATGTGGTTTTAATTGAATTACAAGAAAGACTTTATATCCAATCTCAAAACTATGCAGTTAGTATTTAACTACTTCATGCATTATTGTAAGAGCGTGCAGTAATTAGGTTCAAAATGCAGTTTGTTGTAATTAAAATCCTCTTATAGTAAATATTAATTGCACATATGAATTGTAATAAATATTTATTTTTCACGGACAAATTATGATGTATTAAAATAAGTGGATTACTTATAATAACTTTGTTTGATTATACATTTACAGCTATTCTTTGCGATGATGAATTTATATTATTTAATATATTCAATAAAATACTCGAAATATTTTAAAATTTATATAATAATTCCTTTATTTTTCACTTTATTTTACTCTTAGTGGATTCGAATTAGATTTTATTATTTTTTATTTTTCAGAAAATGAGATAACTTAACAAACCAGTCTACGATGCTGAATTTTATACAAAGAATTTAGGATGGATATTTGTTAGGGTTTTTTCCTTTTCAGTCTTTAAAAAAAGATCATCTCTAATAACCTACGCTGTTTAAACACAATGTTATAGGTGGTGCCCCCCTATTGTTGTTGGCGCGCTTTTTTGCTGTTACTGTGTAGTGATTTCTGGTACTTTACAAACCAGCTGACAGTTGTCTTTCAGCGATTAAACCGAGTGATTGTCTCTTGTTTTTTCAGTAGTATGAACTAAGCCTAAAAGTACAGTTTAACTATTTTTTGCTTCACATTCGCTTGCATAACCCCTTTCTACAGGGAGGGAGGGAACGTGTTCACAAACTCGCAGATAGAACACAGAAGAACAACCATGCCCGAACACGGAACTTCCAGATCACAAGGAAGATGCACTACCCCTTATCAGGAAGCCGACACGTTTTTTTTAAAAAAAATCTCTTTAATAATATTGACATCTTGTTCACAGAGTAACTAAGCAAAATTCGAAACTCCGAATACATATATCTTAAAGTATGGTTCTTCAGATATGCATAAAGTAACACCCAGAGAATTAGCAAATTACAGCTTCCTACATTTAAAATATATCATTTTCCTTCCCTTTTCATCCACCCTCATTTTCTGAAACTTCATACCGAATTTAAGGGACAAGAGGCACTAAGATAAAAATTGTAATGAATCCTAAATAATAATGTATGAATTATTTTTATATTTATAGAGTTTACATTTTTAATATAGTGTTATTTTTTTAATGTCATCCAACTTTAGTTAATTTAATTATTGGATATATTTAATATTTGGTACTTTGAATTTATTTTGAACTCACATTAATTGCTATGAACGTTCAAGTATTAAATGAGAAAATACAAAAATGAAACGGTGCATACAAAAAATTGTTTTGCTATTTCATTTAGATTTTGTTACATGTGCAAAAGGAAAATGTCCTGCACGGTTTTCAGCTAATTAAGCTAATGATTTATGCTTTTGCATTTAGCGATTAAAAATAAGCAGAATGATTTTTAACAAATGGCACTTAATTAAAATTATTTATCATTAAGACTAAGTAATTGAATCAGAATGATATAGCCAAATGCATTTACAATAATTGATATTACATAGATAATAACAAATAAATTCAAGCTATATTGCAGATGAATAACAATTTAATTACTGCAGATGCCAACATGCTGAAATTAAAGAAAAACTATATTTTATTAAATGCACAAATACTTCAATTCATAAGAAATGAAAATAAAGACATATCTACCGTCTAAATAATTCAATTATATAAAAAAATCATTTTATGTTAAATATGATTTTGAAATATTAATGATTTTATACTTTTAATAACAAACAAAAGAAATTTTCATAAACTATAAACTATCAAAAAAGATTAGATTTTTGACACAGAAAATCTATCTAATTTATATAAAAAATATTATTTTAACCATTGAAGTCCGAGATAATTCAAATAGTTATTATAATAGTTGTATTTTTTGACAATTAATAATATATCCTCTAATGAGATCACCCTTCCGAATAACAAAAATACAGTTGTGAGTATCTTTAAAATAAGAAGAATCGACAATTTCTGATGTCATTATAGTTTAAAATATCCATCGTTTTAAAAGTATAAAAAAATTTCAAATCTTTTCTCTTAAATTCAACACATTAAATTCAATTTGCACCTTCTGGTACTGTCTTCCAGGGTACATATCATGCCTACTGCATCCTAATTATACTACGGTGTTTCTTGCATTTGCATACGGTACTTCTTGTATAAAAGGAATTGTTGATTATGAACTGTTATTTTTTGTCGAACTTTCATTTGATAAATTATATATGTGTATATGATGCATATATACACTGAAGTGACAAAAGTCATGGGATGACTGTTAATATCGTGTCGGTCCTCCTTTTGCCCAGCGAAGTGCAACAACTCGATGTGTCATGGAGTCCACAAGTCGTTGGAAGTCCTCTGCAGAAATATTGAGTCATGCTATCTGTATAGACGTCTATACTTATGAAAGTGTGGATGGTGCAGGAGTTTGGGCACGAATTGACCTTTCGATGATGTCCCATAAATGCTCGACGGGATTCATATCGGGTGATCTAGGTGGCTAGATCATGCGATGGAATTGTCCGGGATGTTCTTCAAACCAATAGCGAACAGTTCTGGCCCGGTGACATGGCGCATTGTCATCCATAAAAATCCCATCGTTGTGTGGGTACGTGAAGTCCATGAATGGTTGCAAGTGATCTGCAAGCAGCTGAACATAACCATTTCCAGTCAATGATCGGTTCAGTTGCACCAAGAAGACCGAGTCCATGCCATGTAAAAACAGCCCACACCATTATGCAGCCACCACCAGCTTGAACAGTGCCTTGCTGACAGTTTAGGTCCATGGCTTCGTGGGGTCTGCGCCACACTCGAACTCTACCATCAGCTCGTAACAACTGAAATCGTGACTCATCTGACCACGGCACGGTTTTCTACTGGTCTAGGGACCAGTCGATATGCTCACGAGCCCAGGAGAGTCGCTGCAAGCGATGTCGTGCTATCAGTAAAGGCACTCGAGTCGGTCTACTGCTGTCATAGCCCAAGAAAGACACATTTCGCCACACAGTCCTATCGGACACGTTCCTCGTACGTCCCACATTGATTCCTGAAGCTATTTGACGAAGTATTACGTGTCTATTAACATTGACCATTCTACACAAACGTCGGTGGTCTCGGTCGTTAAGTGCAGGTGGTCGCCCACTGCGCTGTCCATGATGGGATGGGATGCCTGAAATTTTATACTCTCGGCACACTCTTGATACTTTGGATCTCGGAATGTTAAGATCACTAACGATATCCGCATTGGAATGACCCGTGCATCTAGCTCCAACTAACATTCCACGTTCAAAGTCTGTTAATTCTCGTCGTGCCACCATAAATACCGAAAAACCTGTTCACATGAGTAACTTGACCACAAGTGAAAGCTCTGGAAAACGAACTGCGCATTTATACTTTTTCGCTGCGATACTACTGCCATCTGTTTATTTGCATATTGCTATCCCATGACTTTTGTCACTTCAGTGTGTAAGAAAACTGTTTATATAGAAAAAGATATTTTAATACCAGTAAATGTTGGTGTCTACTTATTGACATTTATCATCATTTATCTACTGTTACGATCCTTTCAAGGAATATCTTGTCTACAGTGATTGATTTCAAAAGCTGTCCAAAGCAGTTCTGTATTTAGCGGTTCAGTCTTGATCCTCAGTGACCACATTTTCTAGACTTTTTCATGTAAAAATAATTTTAAGAGGACAATTTACAATTTCTTTCAAGTTTGTTTGTAAAATTCATGCATTCCAAATTTTAGTTGATTTTAAATCCAAATCTGTAAAGCAATGAATTTTGGATATCTACATGCCTATCTGGTTTGGGTACTGATTCTTTATTTATTGAGACAATAAAAGAAAACGAGAAAGGTTTCCTTTCAAAGATTAAAAATTTTCAAACTTTATTCCCAAATCAATCCGATAATTAGGAATTTTAAAAGCCAAGCTAAAGTCTATGTTAAACTTTTTATCAAATAGTTTTACGTTTACTAGGCTATAGGCATTGATTCAAGCCAGATCAATTCAACGAATAACTTTGGATTTTTTAAGAATTGCTGTGAGCTTTGATATGGAACACGTTTAGTTCTTAACTTTCAAAACTGCCGTCTGGATGTTTTGTCAAGTTGAGAGAAGAAGTCAGCTTTTCGAGTTTTGTTCTTGCCATATATTCATGGTTCAAAATAACAAGATCCAAAAATAGCGTTTATTCAAGATTGAAAGCAATCTCTAAATTAGGATCCTTTCTTTATTTTCTTTTTAATTTTAGATATAAAAGACGAAATTATTTATCATGAATAATCTATTCAATTCAAAAAAAATTTCTTTCTTTTTTCAGAAAAAGGAACATTTTCTTTTTAAAAAGATGCTACTATCTATCACGAAAATTTAATCATTAGATCTTTTTTTACAGTCAAAGTTAGACACTCTATACGAAAAAACACTATGGTTCATCACGATAATCTGCTTTAATAGGAATTTTTTTCTTTTTTTTTCAAGTAGGATGCGCCCTGCCTATGCGAAAAAACACTTCAGTCTTTCACGATAATCTGCTTTGATTGGAAATTTTCTTTTCTTTTCAGTTAGATGTGTGCTGTCTATACGAGAAAATTCAATTAGCTTTGATGGTGATATATTTATTTAAGATTTTTCTTTTCATCCATAAGTTGATTTTGTTCAAAAAGGCGCAATTATTTATCACGATAACTTAAACTATTTATACTTTTGTTTTCTTTCTAATCAGCTAAAGATAAATTCACTATACGAAAAGATGAACTTTCTGTCAAGATTCTTTGAATTAGCTTTAAAAGATTTAATTTCCTTTAAAGAACCACACTTTAAGAAGATGTCTTTTTTAAAGATTTTTTTTATAGATTATTAAATAAAATTCTATAGTAAAATTTTATTTTGGCCAAATATTACAAGTAAGCGGTTTTCCAGGCAATAATATTTCAAATTTTTGTACATTCCAGTTATTAAGATTATGTGCAATTATGAATTGCTCTAAAAATAATCGAACATTTTGGGGAATTTTACTAGCTAAATGATAGCTTAACTAATGATAACTTAGTTATCATTAGTTAATTAATGATAATTTAACTTAAGAACTAAAATATAACTTAAAGCAAGCATTACATAGCTTTATCACTGAAAAAAAATATTGATAGGTTTTGGCAAATAAAAAAAATAACAAATTAATAATTATTCTGCTATTTGTTTCCCTTCACATAAAATGTTTCAATAATAAATAAGTAAATATTAAACAATTAAAGTTCAAATTTTATGATGCCAATTTAATTATAAATTGGCATTAATTTAAGAAATTATTCCTGCATGAAAGGGGACATACCATCTA
This sequence comes from Argiope argentata, assembly GCA_026289955.1. Lineage (NCBI taxonomy): Eukaryota > Metazoa > Arthropoda > Arachnida > Araneae > Araneidae > Argiope > Argiope argentata. Next base: position 1,196,488 of record JAOUZG010053171.1, on the reverse strand, counting down.
ATTTTTAATGGTAGAATTTTGAGAGCTTAAATTTATGTTCTTGGGGAATACCCCGGAGAAATGTCCTGCCAGGACAACCAGCAATAAAAGGAATCGTAGGCATCTTTTTTTAGGTTCTGTTCTCAGGTAGCATCGCCACACTGTTTCCTTGCGGGTATGAAAGAAACTGTCGCCCACGTGGAATATGCGGCCCCTATTTTGCTCCCCTGTACACCTCGTTAGGGCGCGCCAACGACCCAACATCATTCCGCCAATTGATGCTGACACTTCGAAGAGACATAGGATGCGACAGAGGATCATATTTGGCGAGTTAATCTTTCTTTTGGCAAGTTCTGGATTCTGTGCTGTAATTGTCTTAAAAAATTTATTGATTCATAACGCCAATTGAATCCATTTAATTTTCAGGTAGAGTCCTATCCCATATCATTAAGTATTTCTAAACTAAAATTTTGCATTTTAATTAAGGAATTAATGTCTGCAAAGATGCAGCTGAAATTGCACAATTTTATTTGATAAGCTGAGCCTTAGTTGTATAATTTTTCGTATAATGACTAGATATTGAGGCCAAGAATTTCAGGCGTTTCAATATTATGCAGGGCAAAATTAAAATTAGATGGATATAACTATCTGCAGGCATACATTTGATTTTTTTTCTTTAGAATTTCGTGCAAAGTCTGTTCTTTGGTTTTATATTTTATTTATGTTATATTATTCATTATGTTATCGGTATGTTCCTTGGTTATATATTTTATTTATGTTTTTTTTTAAGTTTTATAATTATTTTATAGTCTGAATTTTTTTGCTGTGTCTTTGCTTGGATTCGAATTTTGAAATAATTTGCTTACTAAATTAATAATTAAGTTTATTACTGTTTGATGTCATTGCTTGTTTGTATTAAATTTGTTTTCCCCCTCCCCCTCCCCAATTTCTTGCGATTTCGAGGTCAATACTTAGACGTTCTCCCGTCCTCCAGTCCTACATCACTTTACAAACTTCAATAACTCGAGTACAAGGACGAAATGTGGACCGTCTGGAACGATTAATAATGGCGTGGTTGAGTATTAGTCTCAGCACTTATAAAGACAGACGTGTTTTCTTCTTGTTGTTGTTTTTATCTTTGTGAAATATCGACGCGTAAGACTCTTTTATGATGTACATTTTACTTTGTCTTCATTGACTTTATTATTGTTCCTGGCGGTTGATTTATTCATTACACCGCATATATTCTCATTTGGAGGGTGTATGAGTATTGTAACATATGAAACCAGTTGTAAAATATTAATACAAATATAATTTTCGATAATAATTTTACTTACAAAAATATTATAAAAATGCCGAAGTTAACATCTAAAATAAAATTATTTTATCTTTAAAATTTTAGACTGTTTATACTGAATTTTAATATTAGAAGCTTTTTGGGATTAATAATTCAGTTATTCCTTTTTAGTATAAATTATATAATTCTTAAAATAGAGGAGCTAAGTAATCCATTAACCAATCTGGATAAGAGGTTTCAAATTGCAAAATAATATTTTAAAAAATAAAAATCATTATCCATAAGTATTGAATATTAATACATAAACAGGTCCATATTTTGGATAAAGATTTCACTTTAGAAGAGGGTGAAATTTAGCAATATGAAAAGTTCTTAACAATCAAAAGATTTTCATTCGTACTAATTCCTTTAACTTATTTTGTAATGGAAAACATCAGTATAATTAATAGAAAATATTCATGATTGAAAATGTACATATATTTTTCATTCGTATATCTCATGTATTCACATACAAAAAAACATATTTAAAGAGATATCAATGTTAAAAAGTGGGAAAATATCAATTATTAAACTACTGAATAAATTAAAATGCCTTTCAACAATAAATTTCCTTTCTGAATAACAATCAATTTATTTTCATACACAGCATTATATTTTCTGATGCATATACAGTGTGTTTAAAATTATATTTGACATTTGTTTCCGATGCGTTAATAGTATGTAGCATTAAAAAATCCTAAGATTTTGATTGAAAATCAAGCAAATCAATATTTTTATTTACATAAAATTATAATTTTGTATATATTTGAATAAAAATAGATTTTAAAATGACTTAAACACTCTCATTTTTAATCATACGGTAAAGAACTTTTAAAAAATTGTTTAAAATGTATTTGAAATTATTACAACATATTTTATTTAAATTGATACTAATTAATCCCCTTAATTCGCACAATCACAATTTTTAAAAATAATTCATCAAATTATTTTTGATGAGGGATGAAAAACGAATAAAATTTTTATTTTGTAAGGAAAGTAGAAATTTATTTTTATTTCGTACTGATTTGCAGAAAAATAAATACGTTTATTGCCATAAAACTTTTACTTATTAAAAAAGGAAGCTTAGCGGTTTAATATTGAGAAATTGACTAATTTTATAATAAATAAATGAATAAATTTACTCTGATAAATTTTTAACTATTCGTACAAAAGAAAGCAATTGTTTATTAATGAGGATTTGACTAATTTTGAATAAATAAATGCATTACTGTGATAAAACTTTTAATAATTCGTTAAAAAAATCAATAGTTTCATTATAGTTTAATATTGAGAAATTGACTCATTTTGGATATTTTAAACAATAAAATTGCAAATTTCAACAGTATGTCACATTGAACAGCTGATCATAAATCCTGGATGAATTATTTTCCTTAGCCTCATTGGCGATTTTCTTGGCGCTCAATCCTTTTAGCGTTCCGGCAACCTTTCCGTCTGAAGTGGATGAGCATTGTTAGAAGCGCCAAAGTTCCTTTTCCGCGAGAACGTGGCCTGTCTGCCGCAACTGTCGAGGAATCTAAAACTCTTTTATTTTTTCCCCCTACTCCTGATCTCTTCCACCCCATAAAAAGAGAAATGACAGTTCCCTGCATGAGCTTGAAGAGCGGTTATTCAAAACTAATTGCATTATCATTACCGGAAGGCTTGTTAATCACAGGATTGAAACTTTTTTAAAAACGCAGCGAACATTTTTAAGACATCAAAAACAATAAAAAGCTCTGCTCTCGTGCGTCAAACTCGTTGGTCCATGCTAATCGGTGACACCTTAGAATTAGCATGTGCCTAATTAGAATTTTGCTTCGAGGGCCCTCAGCAATTGAAGATGCTTGGCAAGTTCCAGCTCGAATGACATGTTTTAAAGGACAAAGTGGTGGAGAATAAGATGCACGAGAAAAAAAATGGCACAAGCCAAGGAGGGCCTCGGCTTGCGTTTAATTATCTGTCATGGTTTATCAATTCTTGAAAGACCAGAGAGTGCAGGTTTTCAGCTGGTCTTGAGCATAATCCGGAGCGGAAAGATGACGATCTTTGTCCCTCGAAATTTCTTGAAGGTTTTCGGATTGAATTACCATATGTAATGACTCGAGGTGATGAAGACTAGTGTGGATGGGAAATAATTAAATAACATCAAAAATTTATTTTTAAGCAGGTGGATTTTTCCATGTTCATGTTTAAAAGATTTCTTCGGCCTTTTGAGAGGTGGTTGGATTAGGTATCTTAATTTTTAAAGTTTTAAAATGTATCAAATTGAAAAACAGTTGTTGTAGTTACTTATTGTCATAAAAGTTACATATTTCAAATATGAGGATAAAAAATTTATTCCGTTAATAAATAAATTAAATCAATAATGATAATAATAATTATAACTAAATCAATAATCAGAAATGTAATCATTAAATCATAAAAAATGTCCATCCAAATCATAGCTCAAATTTTAAAAAACTAAAGAAAAGAATATATTTCCAGGACATTGAAAAATTATTCTAAAAAATAAGCATATTAGGAAAGAATTTTCTTAAAAGCGAGCCTATTGAGGGGGGGATGTAAAAAGAGTGGAAAACGAATTTAATTAATTTAATGAATGAATAATATTTTATACTGTTTGCATCATAAATATACCATGAAAAAAATTATGAATAAATGATTATACACTTTTTCATTATTATCAAAGCATATTTATTAAAGCACGACGATACACCAATATTTTAAATGAAAAAAGTTCGTTTCTTTGGGGAATAAAACTGACCTAATTCTTAGGATTTCAACAGTTCTTTTCAGGTCAATCAGATGCCATTTTTGGCATAT
>JAOUZG010053171.1:1158275-1182541 GCA_026289955.1 Argiope argentata | reverse complement strand
GTGTGTGTGTGTGTGTGTGTGTGTGTGTGTGTGTGTGTGTGTGTGTGCATGCGTGTGTGTGTGTGCGTGCGCACATAATTTTCTAAATAGATTAGTGACCAAAAAGAGAGAGATTTGCAATTTAAAATTGTTTTATTTATTCGATAACTTACTCTTAAAAGGACGGGAGGAAATTTTAAAGAAGAATATACAGAAGAGTGATATCGAGATCTTTTTGATAAGTAATATTTCAGAAAAGATATTTTGAAATTGCCTTGTTTATATTTGATCCACTCGTATATATACAACATTTCGATGCACGTATGATGCATGAACAAATTAATTAAATTTTATAAAGAGTTAATGGAATTTCGTGGATGCGGTTACTCTAATCAAGCATCAGAATAGGAAAAAAAATTGTTCACAAAACATTCAATAAGATTTTCGTTGAAATTGTGCTCTCTATAGTTTTGATACTTTTGCTCTTCAAATCAACTAACAATGAATCACAATTGAAAAATATTGCTTGTCATATTGCAGTTCCTCCTACTATACGTAAGCATGCGGACTAATCAATGACTGTAGTCATTAAAATATGGAAATAGCAGTCAAAGTTGAATCCTATTCTTCGTTTTAGAATTCCGAGATTATCATTCAGAATGGAGATATGCAGTAAGATGTACATATTTCTGAAATTCTTTATTAGTTATTGCATTTGACTTCGTTCCTTTTGACACATTTTCAGTAATCTCGCTAATTTCGACAAAATAAACGCTACCGTCAGCAACTTCCAAAACTGGGATTGTTTCCGTATCAGAGAATGGAGAGCAATAGCCATAATCATCAACGGTACAATCCTTTTCGGTAAAAGGTATGTTCCGTCATAGAAATGAAGATAACGAGACTTCATAACCTTAATATATCCAACAAGAAATCAAGATCTTTGGATCATAACGGAAACTCTCATTCGCATAATTCAAGCATCTTCCTTCCAGTGAGAATGCTTTGCTGTCAATTCAAATGTAATTTATTGAAAAAATTAACATTTCCAATTACATATAGAGTAGGGGTGGGTGATTGTCACATACTTTCAAATTCTTATCTCTTCCTTTTCGCTTTAAACTCATAATAGTATTTTAAATATTTTACTTTTTGCATTTAATATGTTCTTATAAAGATAGAAAATAATATCCTATGTCATTGTCCTAACGTATAGAAAATATATTCGTAGCGAAAACCTCTGTAAATTTTCCCCCTTTGTTAAATAATTTGAAAAATTGAGATAGTTGGTATTATTTGTTAAACGACAATATATTAAGAACAGCATGTAATGCATTAATTATACTTTGACACTCTATATCAAATGTTTATAGAAATATGAATAAAAAATAGTCCTTTATATGCGTTTAATTTTTTGGTGATTCTTTTTGGGTAAAAATGAATACCATTATATTTCATAGTATAAGAAGCTGTAAGAGATAAAAATTGGCATGTATGCCAACGTTTATTTTGTTTACCGATAAGAATAGACACTATGGGTGATTAGAATATTCAATATAATTTCAATGTCTAGCATGAGATATAGTATATCAACATGCTACTACTTAAATATTGCATTTTATTTAGGAGTATTGAAAAAAAATTAAATATCTTTAATTAAAAACAAAAATTTTGAATATGTTAAAATGCATTTCTGGGTGACATTAAATAAAATACTAAATCAGGAATAAATCTGAACTTAAAAATATTATTAATTAAATAAATTTACTTAATATAAATATTTTTCCCATCAAATACATATAATTCATACAATGCATTCAAAATTTTTTAACGTGCTACAATACCATGGCTCTTAGCACGAATAATTGTAATGTGTTTAATTAAAAGCTATTTATTTCTCAATTTCAAAAAAGAAAACTTATACTCCAAATAATTATAATGAATTAATTACTTAAACATTTAAAGTTTCGCTTTCAATTAATTTGACTATGACTTGAAAATATGCTGTCAATCTGAACAAATGTCTACAAATAATATTAAAATATTAATAAATTAAAAAACTATATTTATAATTTTTTTAACTTATCGAACATTTAATTTAATAAAATAAATAAAAGGCATTTTTTGCATTATTTCATAAAAAGCGTTGCCATTTAATATAAAAACAATTTTATTTAGTTCTAATAACGCAATTTTTATAATAACAAATAAAACTTCTCCGATCAGACAATGACTAAAAGCATTTGCTTTCGAAACTAATAATTTACAAACAATCAATTACCAATGGACCGAACTTCTCTATGGCTTCCCTCATCTCTCCTATGCATGATCAACTGCTCCGATAATTATCAGCCTCTCGGCATAGAAATACGTTGCCTTCCACAACTCCAATATCCCTCCGCGGGAAAAAAAATTAAACCCCATAAATGATTCTCAATAAATGCATAAAAATTATTCAATCGAAAATATATTGAGGTGATAGGAAAGTATTAAAAAAAACCACCTTTCAAGCTTCCCGCTCTTCGTTTTCCCCGGTCTGTTTGCCAAATACTTCTACCGCCGAAACCAAGAAAATGAGCCCCCCAAATGGTAACCGGAATGCTTAATATAAGTGAAGCTCGCTATTTTCCTACTAAGCGCTATTTTATTACGGCGCCCTTAAATACCATCGATCGGTTGATATGCCGAGAGTCCATCCCACATTATCGAAATTAAACGGCGCAAAAATTAATCCTTTTTTAAGCAATCGATAAGCTCATATTCGGCAAAAGAGGGGGGCCGCACCACTACCACCCTGTTTGCTTCGTCTCTCTGAGAAAAGAAGACCGGGGCGCCGCTCAAACACTAATTTAAGCAAATGGAAAAATCCGCCCGACCCCCCCTTTCCTTCTTGCCAGCGAACTTTAATTAAAGACCCCGAACCTTATTAATTTTCATCTGTCTTCATCGCCTTAATTGCGATGTTCTAATGAAGCGGCAATTCCCCCCACAAACCTTCTTAAATTCTCACTTAAAACCTGTGGGGGGAGCGAAAGGGGGGATGAGACTTAAGAAGTAGAAGAGGGGGGGTGGGAAGAAAAAATACTTGGGAAGAGGTGGTGGAGGGTGGTAAAAAAATTTCAGGAGGAGATTAGTAGAAGAGGAAAAGGATGGAAAAGAAGTAAGAAGTGGAGGAGGCAGTGTGGGAAAAAAATGCAACATTACGGCCGCTGCTCTTAATTTGGTATAACAACCAGTCTTATCACTTGGCCACTAATCAGTCTCTATTATTGGTCTCGTTAGGCCTAATTATGTAGCAAAGAAGGCGAGAGCATTAGAAGTCAATGAAGGACAGGACCAGAAGTGAGCATTGGGTTGGATGGGGGGAGGTGATATCCGACCCATTGCTGTTCCTCCCCCCTCCACACTTTTGTCCAGACGTTAATTGGAAGGGGTCTTACGGAAGTGCTGCTAAAGGGTCGTGGACTTCCGCCTTCAATGGACCTGTAATTGCTTCATTAGCAGCCCGGTCACGGTACCACCAGTCGGAGGAAAAGGAGTGGAGGTGGGGTGGAGGGAAAAAAAGGAGGAAATAAATAAGGGAGGGACGGCAAAAAAATGCTGCAGTATCCGGGGGTGGGTGGAGAATTTAGTGGTGAGGTTAATTGGAGGTACCTGACTCCCCCTCATGCCAAATACGCTAATGAGGCATCAGGGCAAGATCGCGAAGTTGGCTTCGTGTGTCAAAGTTGGGTCGGTGTGGCTTGGAAGGTGCTCGTTAAGAGAGATTTGAGTGACGTGAACAGGAAAGGGTGGATGTATTTTGAGGGGGGGGGATATGACCGATATTCGAAACTGTGAAAATGTGTGGTGACGGTGGCAGCAAAAGTGCTGCCTGCGTAATTATTTTACACTTAAGTACAAAAATGTTGCGGTTCTCATTTTTAGCGAAAACATTCGGGTCTTACGAAAATAAGCAGTGAAAAGGGTCGATCTGGGAGGTTAGCGGAATTTGGGGGCCTTCGGATCATGGAACAGAAAGTTACAGCTCTGCTTTAAAAGAAATTATAAAACAATTTAATTATCAAGAGAAATTTTTATAAGAACGTTCCTTAATTTATATAAAAATTAACAATAGTGTTTTAATAACTTTTTATTAATTTAAGATGAACGAAAAGTAATAATGTTATAATGAAATTTTAGTTCAATTTTCAATATCCCAAATGAAAGATAAACAAATTTATATATCAAAAATCTGAAGATAATCTATGATAGCATGAAGTTTTGATTACAAGAAATTGCAATTTTAATCACGTTATATAATATTAATGAATTTATGGAAAGTTTTTGTCTTATGGTATTCATTGTGATTTAATTTTCTTGTAGCATTGTTTCCAGCGTCCCTACTCCCCCAAGGTTTTTTAAAACCATCATATTTATGGCAAAAATCTGATTTGAAGTTTTTAACACAATAATAAAAGCATGTTTTCAAATCAAATTATTTTTCATCTTCTACTTTAAAATCAATGTTACAATTCTCTATAATGAATATTACGTGATTTTCTCGTCGTTTATTTTTTTTCTCTAATTTAGTTCCTTATATAAGGAATCAAAGTTTAAATTAATTGTTGACTGATAATTAAGTTGTAAAAATATTAAAATATTATATTGCCTTTGAACATATGCAATGCAAAAAAGTTTAAAATTTTATATTTTTCTAGTATTGTCACTTGATGGGGTAAATTTAGTTGTGAGATCACATCTTTATAAACATGAAAAAAGTCAGTTTATTTGGGTCCTTATGTCAGTTTAATGGGAGTATGGAACAGCTGCGTGGCTTTCTTTTAAAAACTGTTGAATAAAAATTATGTAATGTCAAATTTCTTTATCCCAAAATAGAAAAATTATTCCTTGGTCTATTTATTCCTCCATTCTTCTACAATTTATTTTTATAAAAGTCTTACCCTCTTATTGTATCTTTCGTGCACCAGATATACTCTTTTCTCTAAAATACTGCTAGAAAGACAAGAGTTTCTCAGAAGAATTGGAGGTGTGCGTCAAAGTTGGTCGTTCTTACTCCAGATGGTCTATTTTCTGAATTATTTCTATTAATTCAGGAATTTAAAAAAGTCGAAAAATATAACCTTTTAAATTCCATCTGTGGAAGCCAAAAATTTGAATTCGGACTTTAAGTGTAGATGCCGGTAAGCTTTATAACAATAACATTCCAGAAAGTGCACCCGGTCTTATTGAAAAGAAAGCTCAAAGTAATGCGATACAGTTTTTAAATTTAAAAAATAATGTTTTTGTTGTTTTTAATGGCACTTGCCATGGACAAGTTCGCTGACGCAGTCAGGGGATTTTAAGCCGAGTGTGCGTCTCTTATTTCAAGTAGTGCCAACTTGGGCCAAGAGTACGTCTTAACTATTCACGCATCGCATTTGCTTTCAGAGCCCGTTTTTTATGCATGTCATCGATAGGACAGAGGAAGAACAGCCATGCCCGGACCGCGACTCGAACCCGGAACGCCCGGATAACGATGAAGTCCTGTGCCAGGACGTTGGCTGAAAAATAATAATTCATGAAAGTGAAATTCGAAAGGAGTAAATTTAATTAGTCCGAATTAGTGGTAAACCAGAGAGAGGGGTGGCTATACTGTGTAATAATCTGGTGTTTTCTGGTGTCTAAATATTTCATTTGAACTTTGGTTTATCTGTTTTGGCTACCCGTTCTATCGTGTTAACTGGGATTGTTTCAAGAAGATCCGCCATACGGTTTCAGCCTGGCCTGTTTTTAAATTTATCCTTCTTGCTGATGTTTGGAAAGAAGCGTTCATCTGTAAGAACAGAGATTAAATGTCGTTTGATAATAATCTGATCGACGCATTCGTCTAATAAGCAAATAATAAATTTTCTTATAAGTTGGAGAAAAAAAACTGGAATAAGCAATCCCTTTCTAGTGAAATTTAGAATGAAATTAATCCATAAAATGACTTAAAATATTTTATTACTTTTTATAAAAATAAAGTTAATTAACCTTTCTTATTGAAATTAACTTTATTCTCATTTAAAGTTTAAAAAAGAACAATAGATTTGAGAGTATATAATCATCCAACTTAATGATAAAAAATAAGTCTACTAATTTTATTCAAGACTATAGAAATTGAAACTGAAATAGTACATAAAGTTTGTTTTAATAAAAATAAAAACCATCATTCTGCTCAACATTTTTTTTTGTAAAATCTCTTATAACGCTGTTAGCCTTCCCTATTCGCTGCATATCTACACTTTAGAGTGTAAATCTGAGTGACAGATCCTCTGAATGAATTTTTTCCTAGATTTGATGACAAATTTGTTGTAAAAATTACATTCCAAATTTTATTATTCTTTGGAGCTATAGTATTCGGACAAAAATATATACACTCATGTATAGAAATTAGAGATAATTCAGAATCACATTGAAAACGAAATATAAAATACATGTATTACAAGTAAAATTATCACACACTTCTTCAAAATCATATGCAAATTCCAGAATGCCACCAGATGACAAAGCTAGCACGTCATAATGACGATAATATAAGGTAGTGATGTATAAGAAATAGAGACATTTTTCGAAAGCGCTTAATAAGCTTTTCAGTGCTATAACGGCGTAATTATGATTTAAAAGTCACATTTGGATGATTTTGAAATGGTAGAATTATAGGTCGCCTATAAGGTAGGCGTATCCAGCAGGAACTTGGAGTCACCTAGAGTGTCATTTCCAGGCTTTGGCAAAGATTCCAAGATTAAGTTAATTTGAGTAGACGTTGTAACACAGGTTACTTTCGAGGTACGCCGAATGAGGGGAATTTGGCAATTACTGCAAAAGAAACAGACAGAGCACAGCATCAGACCTGTCTCGTCAGCTCTCTTCAGCTACTGGTGACAATTTCAAGGCACAACCTTGTACAGAGGCTTAAGGTAGATTAGTCTACATGCTCGTAGGCCTGTCAGATGTGGTCCATTTACTGCAACTCACTGTCGCCTGCGGTTAGCCTGGAGTAGAGAGCAGGCACTGTGGACTCCGCAACAGTGAACTTGTGGGATTCTTTCCGATGAATTCAGGCTTAGCTTGTACTGATTATTGCCATACTTTCATATGGAGAGCGCCAGGTATCTGTTACCACCATGAGAACATCATGGAGCCATGACAAGCCAAATCTATATGGACGTCATTCTGGAGCAACATGTATGTTTGTTCCGGAACGCCATGGGAGCAAAATTCGTTTATGGATGGCAATGCCCGTTTTCTCCGCACAAACAGGGTAAAAAAATGTCTTCAATCGGAGGATATGAACCGTATGGAACTGGCCAGCTACTGGCTATTTGATGTGTATGACTTCAAAATAGAATTCCGGATTTGCGCATTCCATAAAATCATAAATAAAATGGACTATGGACATATTTTCAAATTTCGCTTAACATTATAAAGGGTTCAGGATGAATATTATATGGATTATAATATTGCATAAACGCAGGATAGATTTAGTCCCATGCGATGCAACACGCATGGGAGAGAAGTAATGGCGCTCGCTTTCCCCGCTAGAGAGAGCGTGGAAACTGCTGCAGGGTGAACGAAGAAGACCGTGTTGCAAGGATGAATTTCTTAATTTTGGAAAAGGCAGGCAGCCTTCCTTTCTTTTTTTTTTCTTTCCTTTTTTAAATGGTGTGCATCTTTTTAACTGTTAATTAAAAATGCATTTAAAAAGATCAAATGTGTGCAATTAATGGTGCTGAGATTAACACTCGAACCCACATAAATATGCTTATCAATTCAAGAATTCTCGAATTTATTTGCAACTGTAGTATCTTATCAAGGAATTAAAAAATTCTGACATTTAAGGAGTGATTAGACATTTTGGTTTAGCTTAGACAATAGTAAAACTTAGCTCTTTATCCATAATTGGATCAGGTTCTGGAATTGCATCAAATTTGAATTTGCTGCCCTATCTAAACTAGTTCAGATTTTTTTTTAAATCATAGATATGGAGATTTTGTTTCTTAAAAAAATTACCTTTGGAAAAATTTTTTTTCAAGACTTTCTTTGTTCCATAGAATATGGATAATGTATGGACTAATTGACTAATGTGTACTAATGTGGATAGATCTAATTAAATCAATGAAAAGTGTATAAAATTATAGCAAAAATGTATGCATGCACTTTACAGAATTTTAATAAAGTTTTTTAGTAGTTGATTATTACGTTGTTCCAGTTTTTTTTAAAATTATTTTATTTATTGAATGAATTTATCAAGGTTAGAAAATCAAGAAACCTTATTGACTGCTCTTTTTAGTTAATTTCTTTAACCAATAAGAGTACTAAACCTTCCTAACATTCTATAATAAAGGAGTTATGTTTCTTTCTCCAGCATACAAATGGTAGACTTCGAGCAAGATCGTGATCATCATTAATGTTCAGATTTTTATTACCAAAATTCTATTTATAAGTATTTTGTGTTACTTGGTACAGTTTTTAAAAAAGCACATTTGAATGGATTGTACATTTCGAATGCATTCTTTTTGTTAAAGGCAAAAACAAAAAATTGGCTCAAACCTGCAATTTTAACTACATGATCACATATCAAACTTCATTCATTCAAATTTCATTCTTCGTTTTTAAATTGACTCATGTGAATATATAGACCGACAGATGATCAACCTGATGATGGGTTGAGTTCAAAATTTGATATGAATCTGCAAATTAGCTTTTAAAACTATGTACCAAATATAATTAATATTTCTCCTTATGTTTTATAATTGATTTGCCTAGTACTCCTAAGAGACAAACTTCCTGGGAATAAATTTGATTCAAAAATCGATAAAAATATATAAATTTTATATAAAGACGAATATCAAAATTCATTCGTCTTTCTCAATGTTATTTTAACTTAAAATTTCAGAGTTAATGATGGACAGACAGGCGTAATTTCATAAACATGTTTTTCAGAAAGTTTAAAACGTGCAAATTCATTAAAATCTCGAGGATGAATTTTTTCAAGGTTACAAAACTTTCAGTACATATACGGGAAATTAAAAGTGAAACACTTCTGTAAATTGATATTACCACCTATTTGATAATGATGTGTCCGCTTTACAACAGAAGGAGGGGCGCAGTAGCTTCTGAGAGTGTACACCCCTGAGTACCCGAGGGCAGAAGTCTGACTTCTAGCTCATTTGAAAATGACACATGCAACACATTCGCTTGTACAGCCGCTTTTTACAGGGGGACACATTCACTCACCTCAAAGGTAGAGCACAGAACGACCATGTCCTGATCGGGACTCGAACCCGAAACGCCCAGATCACGAGGGAGACGTGCTACTTCTGTGCCAGCAAGCCAGCATTCCCTCCGATTTAATTCGACATCATCATGTCAGAACATGATGTTTTTTTGAGAATGAGGTTTGTGGCGTCAACAAAAATCCTGAGGCAAAAAATTGAAATTTCATTATCTGCACGAGCTTCTCAAAAAATCAAATTTCAATAATGTGTTGTTATCACATTTACAAAAGCTCTGATTTTAAAAAAATAAGTTTATAACTACTGCAAATAAAACCTAGAAAAAATGTCATTTTCAGCACGTGATTATATGAAATGAAATAAATAGAAAATGCGATATTTTTTCAGAACAATAAATGCGTGACAAACTTTTTCGGATCGTTTGCAATACTAAAATGACTCATTCATTTTTAAAGTGACTCATTCATTCAGTTAAAATGAATAAAAATAAAATTTAACTTGCACGAGCAAGTGGTGCTTGGCCGTTCAAGAAATTATGTTATTACATGCTGCATTGAAATATGAATAACAGATTTCCTTTTAATGTTTATTATTTAATTATGCTGTTTAGACATATTGACAGATAAATAAGCTTAATTCTATTAGCGTGTTTTTTGAACTCCTGAAGGACTGAAACCTGGTAATTCATTAAAATCTTAAGGACATTTTTTTGATAATTATAATACTTTTACTCTTTATATGAGAAAGTAAAAATAAAACTTTTGCAAATTGAGACTCATTCTGATTTTTTAAAAATGAAGCACTGATTAATAATAATAGCCACTATTTACTGGCTACTATGCATTTGGATTGTGATAAATAAAATTCAAATATTCTTTCCAATAAAAAGCCCATTCTTCCCTAACCAATCAGATAAAAAAAGCAAAACAATGATCAATTCAGCCAATAAGTCTCCACTCAGAAGACCACGCAATCAACTCGACCATCTCAAATGATCGTAGTGAAATGAGCAGCTGGTCCCCTGGCCCTCGTAGATGTGGCCCAGCTGGCCCAGCGGAATGAGCCGCACTTAATCACGAGCGAAGTCTGCGGCCATTTTAATTGGTGAACACCCATCAACGAGATGAAGCCCTACGAGAGCGCAACATTGCGCAACGCCGCCTCCTCTTGGATGAGTCCAAGGTGCCGCAAAAAAAGGATTCTTATTTGAAGAACGGCACGCGCCACCCTGGCCGTGCATCATTTTATTTTGGGGGCCCGCGAAAGAGTTGCATTCGCAACTGCAACTGCACTAACGAGATGCACAAGGCGCGATGGTGGTGATTAATTTGATTTTATGTGCACCAAATATTTTGCGCATATTCCTCCGAGTAATTTAATTGGCGAATTTGACGGCTTGCTGGGGTAGTAATGGAATTAGGGTGGAAGGAAAATGGATTTAGCGCGTTGGATTAGTGAACTGTAGAATACGATTATTTACAAACAGATGTGATAAAAGAATATGAAATGTTTTTTAAAGTGAACAATTTTTTAAATATTCAGTCAGTTAAAGCGAAATTCTTAGTTCTTTGAAGGTTAAAAAATCATTTCAACTATTTATATACTATCTCCTTTGACCATTAGTGCTACTTGCGATCATACAAAATATAAATTTCAAAACAAAAAATTATTTAATGTTATACTTTTTAAGTACTATAATGTTTTATATTTTATACTATGCATCATTGTACATAGAATAAATAGTACATAGTGAACCCTCGAAAATCATAGCTGTCCGCAAATAGGAGTGACTTCTTTAGCCTCCGCTTGCTAAGACGCAATAATTCGGGAACTGTGCTTCGTGATGCATTAAAAAAAAGTCGAGTATGTATTTGGTTCTTCTTCTTCATACCGTGTGCTTCTGAAATTTGGTGTACTTCAACAATTTGGTCACAAGAACATATGCAAAATTTTATCTATGAAAGTCGCAAATTTTTTGTGTTATCGCATTCGTTTACACGCATTTGAGTGCACAGACTAACAAGTTGTCATCCTTTTAACAAATTTGATCCAAATTCCAATGTACATCTGCAATTCTATTGATAAATTTACAAATATCATCCATATAACTCTTTGACTCTTTGAGTTATCGCGTGAATGTGCATACAAACAGGCAGATTCCGCTTCGAACGGGGTCGAAGTCGCCTTCGGAAACGGAGGATTTCAGGTTCAAGATTCAATCCCCCCCCCCAAGAACCATCATGTAAGCTGCTCTGGGGCGCATCAAATCCATTGGGGCCAAACGTCTTTCCTTTAGTATGATGCGGAAGCCTGGGGAGAGGGTGCCAGCTCAGATGACGTCGTCTTCATCCGACTGCGGTTCAAAATTACGAAGTCAATCCTAAAATGTTCTTAGAGTTACTTTAAAATAGGACATTTATATAATTAAATCAAATAATCCTCTCCAAAGGATTCCATCCAATTTTTTGACGAAACAGCAAATTTAATTCCAAAACTTTTGATAAAATGTCCCCTTTCTAGGTAAATGAATTTTTGGGTAATTATATTTACAAACAGATGGATAGAGAGAGCAACATAAAAAATATAATTAAAAAAAGAAGAAGAAAAAGATTTTTTTTTTTTGGGGGGGGTATAAGTACAGAAAGTGGAAATCCATCAAAATCTTAAGGTTGAATTTTTTTGGTTGACTTGGTTTCGAATCTAAGATCATTCAGTCACGGAATCGACAACTTATCACTAGATCATCGGGATTCCTTATGTCCCTCTGGCAAATTGGAATGCAGCATAGTTGTGAGTTAGCTAGCAAAATAAATGATTCAAGTTAAAACATGATTTTGCTTTGTAATAAGCCTATTAAAAAAAGAATTTAAAAAATTAGAATCGATGATTAGTTTATAAAAATAAGAAGTACTAGTTTATTACAAGTATTTCTCAAAGAAATCCTAGTTTAGTTGAATTAACGCTCTGTTTCAAAGCAACACTTGAGCTGTTTTAGTTCGGACCTCGTAATTTTGAGTCTTTGTCAGATGGCTTCCTCGCCATCTGACATGTCACCTCCCTTTACACAGCGTTTGGCCCTGAAGTATTTGTGACACGCCAAGTCTACTTACACGATGGTTTTTCGGTAGAATAGGGTCCAGATCTGAAACTCTTTGGCTCTAACCTTACCTTCAATACCTTACCGCCAGACCACCGCGGTCTTCACAATGGAATCGTAAATTTCCTGAGCAAGCAGACTGTCATGCAGCTCACCTCCTTTACACCTTTTATTAAAGTATACCAAACCATCTTTATACTTAGAAAAATCCCTTTTCTACTATAGTTAAGAGATGAAATACCGGCATCCTGGCATAGGGGTAGCGTATAGCGTTCCCCATGAGAGTCCCAAGTTCAAATCTCGGTTCGGGCATGGTTGTTCTTCTGTGTTCTTCCTGTAAAGTGTGTTAAGGTCCCCCCTTTTAAAAAGGGACTGCGATGAATGAGACGCAAAAGTCGTACTCTTCGCCTTAATTGGGGCTACTACAAAACAATGAGACCGGGATGGCCTGGTTGGTAGAGCGTTGAACTCGTACTCCTTAGGTTACGAGTTCGAAACTCACCGGCCAAAAGATTCCTCGAGTGTATGACGACTGGCACTCGTTAAATCTGTCCGTGGTCCCAAAGTCCTTCATAGCGAGTTATTCACTGAGGGTACAGGGTCAGAGGTGATCGTTCTCTGCCCCAGGTCTAAATTACGATCTGGGCTGTATGAGAGATGTATGAATGAATTTGCATGAATGTAGTTCGGTCCCTAAAAACTTGTGACGTGTGTAGCTAAGTCGTACTCTTGTCCCTAGATGGCGCTACTTGTAAAACAAAGGGACGCATTTCTTAGGCTTAAAATCTGCTGTTCGTATCAGCGGAGGCTTGTCCACGGCAAGCGCCATTAGTCACAATACACCACAACAACAAAACAAGAGACTCTAATTAGGCATAAATCGCTGACTACCTCAGCGAGATTGTCCATGACCAGTGCCATAAGAAACAACAACAGAGATAGAATAGAAGGTGTCATCTAATTTCATAATTGGTCTGATTATCAGGTATGAATCGTGAATGTACAGCTCTGCTATTTTTCTCCCAAGGTAAGTTTTTTTTGTTTGTTTGTTCTTACACTACAATTCATTATGTTTGTTCTGCATCATTGAATTCTAAAGCAAATATCTCAAAATAGCATAGAGTTATTAATAGAAAGCTGTTCATCTACCTGCATCAGCCAATTTGTATCAGATCAATAGTTTTTTTAAAGGATGTCAGTTACGTAATCGTATTACAAAATAAAATTCATAAAAGTTACTATACGCTTGAAAACGAACTATCTTGCAGTTTTCAAATCACGCATGAGAAAATCAAAATTAGTGACGTATTAGTGACAAAATTAGTGACACTAGTGACGCAAAATAAGGAGCTCGGTCGAATTAAAAATCGTCATAGATTCGCATTTTAGATAGATTCGCATTTTTGTCTCATCGATAAAGCTCTGTTTTAAAAAACTATAGCTTAATTAATTGGGAGAAACTATATACTTTGAAAGTGATCTCAAAATAACCGCATACGCTCATCAATAATTAATCGAGCATCGAATTATTAATAGAAAGTTGTTCATCTATCTGTCACCTTTAAAACTGGAAATGACATAACATGGCTGAAGAACTTCATTGAGCAGGAAGGAGACGAAATTAAGTTAATTTGTAACGAATATTTTCAACGTTTCTTCTTCATCTTATTGGAAAGGTTATCCCAAAAGCCTTTTTGTTTTGTAAGTGCATCATCCAATTTTTTTATTTATATTTTTCTTACAATTTTTTAAACGTACTTATTTGTGAAGATGTTTATTATTTATATATGAAATATATTAAATTACATTGCTTTCGCCTATTGAAAATATATAAGGGTTGTTTGAAAGGTATCGATAAGCTTTAAAGTTGCATCTGTTAAATAAAAAAATTAAATATAATAGGTAAATTTGAAACATCAACCCCATTCCCCCCACCTTTTTTCTCTTTAAATGGATAAGTAAATTCAAGTGAACCTATACTCCATTGCTGAAATATCGGATAAACATTTAACGTTTGGAGTATCTCACAAAACCGTTATTTTAAATACAAAACAGCTAATTACTTAATATGTATGTGAATAAACATTTTTCATCATCTAAGCATAACTTAGATTATCCATTTCATTATAAGAAATAAGTTGAAATAAAACTTTATCAAAATTCAAAACATTAATTAACCACTTCGCATGCAATGACGTCTCTGACACGCGCATCGAATTACTGAATTTTTATTTTCAAGTCTGCAGTTAAGCCACAGAATTAAGTATTTAAAAATCAATATGAAACGATTTGGTATCCCAAATGCTCCATATATCATTTTAAAAAATCAAATTAACAATAAATTACCGAAATTGGATGAGTTATCTAATCAGAAAGTTAAATAAATTCGTATGCCAAGTGGTTAAAAATTATTTAATCATTTTATTAATCAATCGTTAAAATAATGATAAATATTGAAATAACTATATTTGACTAATAAAAATCTGTTAGTTTTCATGTTATTCGAATTATTACGGTTGATAAATACTAACGATTCACTTTTAAGTGGCACTTTCATTACTTCTGCCAATAAAAGTTCTATATTAATGATTTAAAGATTAAGTTCACTCTATACGTTCCATCAGATTATTCAAGTATATAATTTGTGCAACATAAGTAGCTTCTCGTCTCTTTGAAAACTTTTTTTTTTCAGTAAAATTGTGGCTTGATAGCAAAAACTCCAGAAAAGCTGAAAAAGAATTGGATCAAAGTTCAATGATCCGATGGAAACAAATTCAACATGAAATATTAGCAATCAAAGCGATTTCAAATTTGTTTCATAGAGATAAATTCAACTTTCTAGGATGTATATATAGAACATAAAACGTGTCCTTTTAAGATCATCTCGTTATTAAAGATTTAAATTAGATTTTACAAAATTCTTTGTTATTACTGCAATACCAACCTCTAGTCCTGAATATATTCTGATTTTTTCCCCTTAAAGAGCATGTAAGGTCCTTCCTTACATAATCTGAAAGATGTTTCTTGTCCCATGTATTAAGTAAAGAAGCATCTTATATATTTGGCTTTTAAGTTCGAAATGACATAGTCATATCAGACTCTCCGACCTACCCGTAGGCACACGAAATGAGGCAAAAAACTGAATGACCTGACCACAGCAACAGCAACACTGGCAGGAACTGTGGTTCAGTCCTAAGGAACATGGCCCAACCCTTTCCGTAGGAAGTAGCGTCCCGTCATCGAGGGGAGGAGTCGAACCCCTGTCCGTATGCCCTCCAGAATTACGCGATCCTACTTCCAGGCTGGAAGCATCTCATCCTTATTCCTTTGTGCCGAAATGACATACCATTTTGGGTTTGATTCATCTGTGTGGTCTTCCTTCTAGTTTGATTTTTTTTTCTTTTGGTAATGATTTTCTCGACTCAAAATTCATTTTAAGAAATGCAGGCTTAAACAATCCTATCATGATAAAAATAGTAAAATGCAAGATTTGACTTCGAATGAAATATTCCAAAAAAAAGATAATTTTTAATTCATAATATTAAAAATTGGCAAGAGCATGCGAGTAACAGATTGAATGAACTTAATTTTGGTTTTAAGACAACGAAAAAAAATATTATTAAAATTATATTCAAAACCAATTTTTAAAATGTATTAAAATTAATAAGGGTAATATACGGAAATGAAATAACCATTTCTAGACAAAATATTTTGTATTTTAAAATGGGGCAAAAATGATTTGTAGGCGATATGTTCCGATTTTGTACATATGTGAAAAATATTTTTCCCCTATATTTTTTAGACTTTTCTATCTACATATATTTGCATAAACACTTTTATGCTTTATTTATTTGCATTTTGAATATTATCATAAGAGAAAATAATGTTGTTTTTGTTAGAAAGGTTTGAATAATTGAACGAAATCGCGTAAGCAATGCATAAAGTATAAATAATATTGCATTATTATTATGAATGCTTCTTTGAAAGTCAATTCTTTTTTAAAATATTGAATTGCTTTTACCTGTATTGATTTTTCAAACTGGTTTAAACTAATTATTGACTTAAATCGATTCAGACAAATGATGATAAAAAAATAATAATCATTTCACATGATAACTTGAGATTTACGATCATAAATTTCAATTTCCTTTTCTTTTTATTAGATCATGCTTCTCCATTATATAATCCTACTAACTGTATATTTTCCTTAGTACGTGAGCAATTTGTTTTTTTTCCTTTATTGTTTGTATTTCTTTATTTTCTTGTTTTCTTCATTTTTTTACATTTCTTTCGGTATTTTTTATTTCTGATTTACATTTGTAAACCTTCTGTTATACTAGTTTCCACACAAGTAGTTAATATCTAGAGACTCCAAAAAAATTTCCGTGTTATTCAGGAAAAAGCTATAAAATTTTTATTTCAATTCAAGTTTTTACTACTTAAGAATTAAACTAAAATTCTGACAAAGGATTTCTTAATGAATGCTACCACCAAAGAACTAACTACGTGTCAAATTTAATCATCTGAAGTAGATGCTTCCTGTAGAATTTTATATTCTCCAAACTCCGTATTTCATGCGTCATTTTATCATTCTGAGTGACTTTTGATTCGTAAAGTTTACAGAAAGGATGTCACTCTCAGAATGTTCTTGTGTTAGAATTTCTACCATTGGTCGTAATATTGGATTCTCTTCACAGCATTAAAATCCAATATATTGTTAAATATTACAAATTGCGAATATTGTTGGCATGAATTTGCTTGTAATGTGCAATAGTTGTTAATCCCCTGATGGACGTACAAATTTGTTTAAGCCAATTACATTGCATATCCTAATTCGTAAATAAAAACAAACTAAATTTTGAAGTACTAAGAAAGAGAAGATAAATAAAATACTTATTCGCATCAAAATGAATATTCGCTTTCAATTTATAACTCTTCCTCAAATTAAAGTTTTAAATAATATAAATTCTGTAATTAGATGTAAATCATAACATAGTAATTATAAAAATGTGTATTTTTGCTTTTCATACATGAAAATATAATAAAAAAGGGCAATGGTCGTAAAATTAATGTTTACAAATCAATCAAACCTTATCAACCTTCCTTTAAATATGGTGTAAACCCATTTTAATAGTTAAAGCCCCTTCATTAGGGCCAAGAAATACGCAAACTATTTATCCTTCGAAGGAAAATTATTCCGGAATCATATTTAAGTCAGAATGACAATTTAACGGCCAATCACACTTTCTCTCCATCAGCGCTGGCATTTAGCGTTAAATAATAATTCCTGGCAAAAGGGGGTCTGCCCGTTTCGGTTTCAATCTGCACATTCAACAATTTATTAGACGACTCGTTCTTGGACGTCGAATCAAAAGTGCCTAAATGATTTAGTGCCGCTTTGCGCTGCCCTTAATTTATCAGGATTCCCCCCCCTTCCCCGTCCCTTTTACGCCTTCTCGCCCGAGGAACACCTTATCCGTAAAACTTGACCTCGCGGAATCATTAATTAGCATTTACATCGAATGCCCGCTTTGGCGCAAATCCAGCCAAGAAGCGCTCAACCCCTGGTCAATCCCAATATTGCATTCATTAGGCCCGGCACGAATGTGTCTGCTAATTGGAGGCTACGTCCAGACCATCTCGTTAAGTCCAGGGGAGTGCGGATAGTCTTTAAATTTTGCATAATCTCGTCAGCCTTCAGAATGCTTATCTCTTGCTTCGTAACAACTTCCAGCCCGCCATGCCGGGACAGCACTGCATTACTTAAATGCGCGCCTCTTGTCCATTCCATTTTCTGCCCGCCTGCATGGGCCGAGTCCAAAGTGCGGACAATTCCTTGCCGATCCGAAGTTCCATTTGCCTCTTCGGGTCATGGGTAAATAAATGTATAAATAAATAAAAGTTTCTGGTACCTAAAGCATTCAATTAAATGCTTTAAGTATTCTCAATCAATAAAATCCTTTTAATGATTTTTTTCCTTATATTTTTTTCGATTTCTCGCTATTTAAATAGACATAACAAATGCTATAACAAACTATAGCATTTGTAAGTTATTAAATTTGTAATGTAATCTAAATTTGTAATGTAAAATCAGTATATCCCCTGATTAGAGTGCTGTCTTTGTTTATCTCAAAAGATGGTACGAATGTGTACCAGTAAATTTCTTGATTACTTAGGATTGATTTAAATGCTGCATCAGTAGCTTTTTACTTTTATGATTTCTTTATAGGCAGTACAAATGCTGTATCAACATATCTGTTTAAGCATACAGGCTTATACATATGCTGTTTCCATTCCTTATGCGTTTCACTTTCCCCATGAAGCTAATTTGTATATCCTCTGATTGGGTATACAAATTTGTTCTTGCACATCCAATATTTCTTTGTTTTTCTGTAAAGGTAGTTCGATTGTGTACCAGGAAATTTTATTATTGCCTAGGACTGACTGAACCACTTAACTGTCTTGTCCGAGTGCCATTCGTGCGTCTATCTATCGAATTTTGATAGTTGTAAGCTAAATATGAAGCATTTATAAAGATTATAATTCGATATAAAGATTACTTCGAATACGTAGATAAGTCAAGTATTCAGTGGATTTCTGTTTGAATCAAAATAAGAAATATTATTCCTAAAATAGAAGATGTCATCTTATTAGATAGTAAAGAAATGAAAACAGTTAAGTGGTTAAATGCTGCAACAGCAGCTTTTTACTCAGTGGCGGATTTGGCGTTTCAGATGCCCTAGGCGCAATTCAATTTGAGGCCCCCCCTCTCCTCCAGTAATATTCATAGTATGCACTCTTTATACATATTTTTCACTCTGTTAAGCTCTGCATCTGATTTTTTTTGTGTTAATAAAAGGAGGGCGAGAATTCGGTACATAAAATTGAAAATTAAAATCAATTTTTCCATACTACTGGACGGTATTTAAAATAATGATAAAGCAATATTTGTCAAAGATACATGTCTGAAACTTCATTATACACCAAATCATTTACTATAGAATGGAGCTAATTTTCTTTTTTGCTATTAAAAGTTCGGTTTTGTTTTAAAACGTTATCAAAGTTGCGAATTTTAAAGAATTTACGTTTTTCCCATTTTCAGAACAGTCATTTTTTTACTATTTCCAACTAATTAAACCATTCTAATAAACAAACAATGCCTTTTATTGAAAAACTGAGAAAATGGGTCGATTAATTTACATTTAATTATTTAATTTTGTTTCAAATTAAGTTCCTTAAAAATAAAATAAATAAAAAGGAAAATAATAAAGAAAAGAAAAATACGTCAACTAATATTGATACTATTATTTATTAAACATTAGAAATATATTGAACTATATTAAAAACAATAGTAGTTTCTTCTTTTCGTATATTAAAAACAAATTAAATAGGAACGTTTCTGGCTTTAGCTTTAGCAAATTTATCAATTAGAGTTTCATACTCTAACAAATTGACTACATCATTTTCGATGAGCATTATGAACATGTAACTTAAATTTAATTGGGATAAAGAATTCTTTAAATAATTTTTTACTCTTTTAAGCACCGAAAATGAGCGTTCACCACTTGCATTACAAATGGGAATAGTTAAAAATATTTTTAAAATTCTCTATATTAGGAAATGTGGACTGCAGTCCTCCGATTATTAATTTGTACATATCAATAGGATTTGTAATTTTTTCTTCTTTTATGAGGACAATAAAATGTACAAGTTCATCTTTAAAATTTCTAGTCATAATATCATTTTCATATTTTGTGCATATGTTATCCACGCAGTCATTAAATTTGACCTCGGACATATTGAAATCAAAAAAAAATCCAAAATCTAATAAAACCTCACTGTAAATCGCACTCCTTCGCGATAGATCTGCAATTAATACATCAGAAATAACCTTGTGTACATTAATAACAAAATTTTCTTTTGTACTAAAATTTGTTTCGTTTAATGTTGTTTCATCAAATTGCAGTTTTCTTTTTCTTATCCGTGTTTCCCGATAGTTCCGGTTTTTGATCAATGCATTGGCGCCGATCTCTATATCTTCGAAGTTAGTCCGGACAATCTTTATAAAATCGGATAGCGATTGTAACAGATTTGTTGTAAGCAGTAAATTATACTGTGTATCTTGCAATGATTGGCTTGTACTATTTATTCTTTGCAATAATTTATCCCATAAAACAGTTAATAAAGCTGTTTCATAATATTCG
Organism: Argiope argentata; assembly: GCA_026289955.1. Taxonomy (NCBI): domain Eukaryota; kingdom Metazoa; phylum Arthropoda; class Arachnida; order Araneae; family Araneidae; genus Argiope; species Argiope argentata. Next base: position 1,162,001 of record JAOUZG010053171.1, on the reverse strand, counting down.
AAACATTCTGCTAATTTTTTTGCCTCCAGTTTGCTTACAGGTTTTTCAGTATCCGACGTGCTAATTTTGGTTAGAACTGCTTTAATATTTTGATAATTACTTTTTAATGCAGAAACTGCGTCTGCTCTTGATGACCATCTAGTATCACTTATTCTTTTTAAATTTGGAGATTGATTTTCTAAACTATTATTAAGCATATTCTATCGTCGAGTAGATGCCGAGAAATATACATATAAATTCTGAATAAAATCAAAATATTTTAATGCACCAGAACATGATTCTACTGCACAATTTCCTATTAAATTTAATGTATGGCTTACGCATGGTACGAAAACGGCTGTATTTATGTGCTGTTTTAGTCTTGCTTGAAGTCCACTGTATTTCCATGCCATATTTGCCGCGTTATCGTAGGTTTGGCCCCTACAATTTTTAATACCTATAGACAAATCTTTTAAAAACTCAAGAATTATTTTTTCTAAATATTCAGAATTATGGTTTTGAATATTAATAAAGCCGAAAAAATTTTCTTTTATGTCCCCATTTTTACTAACAAATCTCAAAATACAAGTAAGTTGGTATACGTGAGATATATCCGGAGTCGAGTCCACAATTATTGAATAATAAATTGCTTCTTGAAGTTCAGCTATTAGATGTTTCTTAATTTCATCACCCATTAAACTTATGAATTCGTCACATATCGTGTGAGATAAATAATTGACATTTCCACTCCCTGGATTGCTAAATTTTTCCAAATGCAATTTTAGAAAACTGTCAAATTCTGCCAAATAATCAATGCAACTCAAGGAATTTCCTTTTCGATTGGAAGTTGTATCTTCTCTGTGGCCACGAAATGCTATTCCAAAACTCGCCAACAATTTTACTGTTGCAATGACTTGCTGTAAAACAGCTCGCCAATACTTTTGTTCCGTGGCAACCTGCTGTTCTAAGCGAGTATTTATACGTCCAGAAATAGACAAGCGTTTTTGCAGAGTCACCATAGATTTGATATGGTTTTGTGAAGTTTCGTGACCACTTAAGTCTCTAGCTAAATTTTTCCAATCACTATTTCCTGTTGAAAATTTCGTGTACGCATTAGAAATCATTTTACAAAACATAACAATAAATGCACTTACTTGTAGCTGATTATACTAACCATTGGCGAAATTCTTTTGTGCCATTTGCTTTAATACAATAAAAATTCGTTTCAGAAACATTCCTATAATAGATTCGATTTCTGTCTCCGTATTTTACTTTAAGACTTGTAATATTCCCAATATTACAAGGCTTATTTATCAAATACTATTCAATCATTTTATCTGATAAGTTTGGTGGCCACAATGCAATGTCACTGGGAAACAAATACTTGTCTTTATGTTTATCACAATCAGAATCAGCTATTATTTTTTGCTGTATAAAATTACAAATTGTTGATTCTTGTGTTCCCTTCTTAGATCTCTCATTAATTTCTTCGAATTCACATTCTGCTTCGGCTAGCTCATCGGTTTTTTCTTGTGCATATTCTGTTTTAGTTTGTTCGTCTGTCTTTTTAGGCTTGTATTTTATTTCATTTCGCTCACCAATTTCTTCGAATTCATTTTCGACTTCAGCTTGCTCAGGGATTTTTTCTTGTGCACATTTCATTTCAGTACACTCGTCAACCTTTTCAAATTCACATTGTATTTCTACTCGCTTATTAATTTGTTTCAATTTATATTCCACTTCTGATTGCGCATCGTTTTTTTCATGTGCATATTCAATTTCAATTTGCTCATTGGTTCTTTTAGGTACACATGCAGCATCTGGTTGCTCAACTGCTCTTTCTGGCTCGTTTTCCATTTTAGCTCATTTTTCAAACGTTATAATGAATTTATTGAGTGAATTTTGATATCGTTCAATATATTCTTCATTTACTTTTTACTTTTTACGTTTCGAAGCACCCGATTTAAACTTTCTTTTCGGTGGCATGGCTAATACATTTTTAAAAAAATTAGTCGCTTAAAAAATATTAGCTGGACTTAATACCCGTTCCTTTGCTTCCAACGACGACGATAGCAAACCTCGGAGGAGGGGAAAGGTCATGTGGTACCAAAGGGTGGGGAACCAAGAGAGGGTCGAAGAGGAAGTGAACGAGACAGAAGATACTTGATCCATTTTCATGTTTTTATTATTATTATTATTTTAATCCTTTCATGTAAATAATATGATAAATCTAGAATTGGATTGTTTCCTGTAATCATTTCTACATAATCATCCCGATTGAAATATTTATATATCCGGTGTAGAAATGATTGCAGGAGATAATAAATGCATATTTTATTATACATATTATTATTTTAGAGATAAATTTTGAGGCCCCTTAATTTATGAGGCTCGAGGCCCGAGGCGCGCGCCTCATGCGCCTGTTCGGAAATCCGCCACTGTTTTTACTTTTACGATTTCTTTATAAGCACTACAAATGCTATATAAACGTATCTGCTTATGCTTACAGGCTTATACATATGCTCTGTTTCTATTCTTTTGGCGTTCCATGAAGTTAATTTAAATATCCCCTGATTGGATATACAAATTTGTTTTTGCACATCCAATCTTTCTTTATATTTCCGTACGGGTGTTATAAATGTGTACCAGTTAATTTTAAGATTGTATATGTTTAGTTCAAAAAATGCATTAGCAGCTTCTCGATTTTGCATAAATATGGAATGATACAAATCCGCGTTGCACATATCGTGAATTAAATCATTTCTTTACACTTATTTCCTTTTTATCTATCTGGAAGAGTTATGGGCAGCACATTTAGCATGCCAGGAGAATGTGTAGCATAGATGATTCATATTCTTCACCATTATCTATAAAGAATGTATCAATACTTTTATTCTTTTTTATTATCTAAAATGTACTTTTTAAATCCTTATGAGATGTCTATGCAGTGTTCTAGTATTTTTTTTTCTTTTTGCTTTTGAATACATAATATGTAGATAATCTATGTACTTTGTAGATAAAAATTATTTTACTCTTCCTTATGATTAAGATGCTAAAATAGCAGATATTTTATCTTTGCTATTAGCTTCAAATATTTTACAACTGTAAGGATTTCATTTTTCTGGAGATATTAATCACTGAATTTCACGCCAATCTCTAGACATCACTACTTCCTTGTTCAATATCCGTGATGAGCATTCTTAATGCTGCTAAGTCTTGATAAAAAATGTTTTTAGCTAAACCAAAAGAACCACACATCTAATCTTCCACTGATTTAAGGTTGTGATTCTTGATACTCCACTAAGAGCTTTGTCCTGAGAGGATATCTAGGATTTTGCATATCCGATGTCGCTTAATGACCTTATCTACATCGTATGAAATTTAAGTTGAAAGCGCAAGTTTCAGCGCTAAGTACGTGGTATATGTAGATAATAGTAATTATTGTTTTATCAAATGTATCATATACTTCTTAAATGGTGTTTACTCATTATTAGCCTTATCATGAAAGATATATATTTATATATGAACATATTTTTTAACGTTTCTCGACATAGGTGCAAAAAGTTAGATTTTTTCCTCTAATTCTGATAGTGTTCTTTCTCAAGTGCGGACTTGGGTAATAACGTGTCTAATTTTAGGCATATTTCAAGCATTGAGGATTTTTATCTCTTTACTTCGAACGTAAGAACTTGCGGAAATAAGCAGTTTTATAAAGCTCTTGTAGTATTAATTAAATAAAAAAAGGGG
>JAOUZG010053171.1:1080568-1136979 GCA_026289955.1 Argiope argentata | reverse complement strand
GTATAATACGTAAGTGCCGAATTTCGTAAGCAATGATAAAGTATGATGATGGAATGGTTGGATTAATACTCAGTGATAAAGATTACTGTCTTTTTTTTGGGGGGGGGTAATAAAGTCCATCAACATCTATACCAAGTGGGAAATGGGCCACATGAGCCCTGGAAACGGAGGTGTGGTGTGGTGTTAAGTGACAAAGTCCGCTCTCAAATAGAAATGGGCAAGTCTATGTACCCGTTCCATCTATTCCAACCTGAGATTTTCATTTCTATATTTCGTAGATTTCCCCCCTTTTACGTTTTCATTCCCTCGTGCTCTCGAGAACCGTCCTTCGAACGGGGGGCAGATGAGATAGAAAATACACTACTTTTATCACTGCAGACGGGAGCGAAGCCTGATTGCAGAGCCGCATGAATGACCGAGATTCCGGCGTACAACCGACCACAGGAAATTAAGCTCTCGCGCGGCTTAAAAGGAGGCTGCCGAATAAAAATTCGGAATGATGATAGAGACCGTCAGGCTAACAGGTTTTCCGGGCCGTAGCGCCGGCACCTATGATTCATACGAGTGGAAGGCTGGCTTTCTGAGACCGGGGTTATGAGGAAGATGCCTGTTTACTGAGACTTGAAGATTTTTGAAAATTAAACTGTGTTCGGAATTTCTGGGATGGAATTTTGTTTATTTTTTAAACCTATGACAGCTGTTTTTACTTAAAGTCAAATAAGGTATATACGAGCAATTTTTTTAAATTTCGTTATCTTTTTTGAGAAGATACATAAAAAATATATATGAAAAACTGTGACCATGGCCTTCACAAATCAGTGCTTACTATATCACATAAAGAAATATAACCTTGTTTACTTTATAACAGTATAAAATAAAAAGATCAATATAAAAAATAACTCAACGGAAAAATCTAAGTCTAATGTAGCGCAAATGTAGATAATCACAAAGACTTAATATAATAAATATGGAGTTGCAGTAATAGTCCCAAGTAGAAAAAAAAAGATTAAACTGAATTCTTGTATGAATATTTCAATGTATCATGTCAGAACATCAATTGCTGAACGGCCAAGCAACACGTGCTCGTGCAGGTTAAATTGTATTTTTATTCATTTTAATTGTTTCATTGAATGATTCACTTTAGTATTGCAAACGATCATAAAAAAACTTTGTCTCGCCTTTATTATTTAACAAAAATATCACAATTCCTATTTATTTCATTTCATATAATCACCTGCACAAAATGACATTTTTCTAAGTTTTATTTGCTGTAGTTATTAACTTATTTTTTTATCAGAGCTTTTGTAAATGCGATGGCAAAGCGTTATTAAAAGCTGATTTTTTAAAATGCTCGTGAAGATGATGAAATTTCAATTTTTCGCCTACGGATTTTTGTTGACAAACCTCATTCCCAAAATAACATCATGTTCTGACATGATAAAAATAACTACATAAAAACCTAGATCTAATGTAGCTCAAATGTAGATAATCACAACACCTCAACTTAATATATATAGCAACATTTGAGTTGTAGTAACAGCCTCAAATAAAAATAGATAGCAAATATTTTATGCGATTATAGTAAGGATTTAGTACCCTAAAAGTTTTTCCCATAACAATAATGTGTACTAAATCCTTATTTATCTCAATAAATATTTTATGTGATTATAATAAAGATTTAGTACACATTACTGCAATGAAAACATCTTAACCGTCATAATTGTGTATCGTATGTATTTCGAATGTGTTATCACTTCTCAAATTTATAAGATGAAGTTAAATCATTCAAAAACGCAATAACTGGATCCAGCAGCTACACATACTCTACAAAAGCCTGAATTATTTCAGGACTTCCTTACTTGTACAGATAGCATATTCTTGAAACTGAAGGTAGAATTTCAGATAATTCAGAAGAAAAAGAAATTAAAAAGTTAGTACTACTCCATACTAGCTGGGGAATATTTATTAAAAATATATTATTCATTTTCTTATTAACCCTTTGCGGTTTCGATGTCTAGTGTGACTCGACATTCAAGACTGTGTGTGCATTTTGACGTTTTATTTATTTATTTTTCAAATTTAATCGTTAAAAACGTCTACATAATAGTTAAGAGGTGTAGATTAATTTTTCAAAGAAATTCGGCTTAAAAAAATTATATATTTATATTTTATAGCAATAAACAAATTTTTGTATAAGGTGAATAATTTTGCATCTAATTATTTTTCGGACTGCAAAGGGTTAAAAAAGGAGGAAGTTAATAATAATTTAACAGAATTCTATTTGAAATAATTCTTTCGATAATTTTTGCGGAATCCTTAAATACTTTTTTTCCTTGTTACGAAATAGGTAGAATCTGACTGAAAATATCTATCTTAAAAAATATTGTAGCCTTTCTTCTTTTTTTCAGCACCTCCCCCCCATTTTAGTTTGGTCCTAAATATATTATACTAAATACTCTTATCTGAAATTTGATACAATGTTTTAATGATGAACTTATATATAAAGAAATTCTCATTATTTTTTTGTTCGGCAAACTTATTAAATTGACTGTATTCCAGAGTTAAAGGGCTCAAGTCTTTTTTTTTTCTCCACCAAAGAAACTTTAAAATACTTAGAAAATGTTGTCTTTATTCTTTTAAAAAATGGCATTACATATTCTCGAATAAGCTCCCGATATCTAAAATAAATTCCGAAAGTTTAATTAGGATACTAAAGGTAAGTAAATTAATTTTTTACTATGAGATTCATTAGCTTAACTCCCTTGTCGTGCTCTAAGTTTTATATTTTAATCTAAAAGTTTAAGATCAAACACAAACAGCAAAGTTTTTTAATGAAAAGACTATGATTTTAACGCAGTATAAAAACATCATCGGGGTTAATAAGAAACATTTCGCATTTTAATGAGACTAATGAGCGGACTTTTAATTAGCAAGAAGCCGATTCAGAGCTAAGGGTCGAATAAAGAGAGGCATAAAAAAAAAGGAAAAGCTCTCAAATTATATAAAAATTTACTCAAAAATCTTCTTTTTCTCCAGTACTTTACATGCAAGAAACTTTTCAAAAAGTAATTAACTCGCATATGAGTATTTCGTAAAAATAAAGAGAATCGAGGAGGAGAAAAAATTCGCTAATTATTAAATCTGATGTTTGACAATTAATAGTGAATGCCCGCACAATGAAAAAAAAATTTCATCTTAAATCAAATACCAGTTGGGGAAAAAAATCCATATCCATAGCATTTCACAAACACCATGGGATATATAAAAAAAATAAATCTACCGAGTAAAAATAATTTTTTTTCACTTTGGAGTTCGTTCTCAAAAGAGGCTGATTTAAAAACGTGAAATTTTGGGTTAATTAGCGTTTGAATGAATACGAAATAGATTTTTGTTTTAAGAGTTAAAAAAAACCTCGTTGCTGCATTTGCTTAAGGCATTGAAGGGTTAATTAAACGACTATCAAGTAAACTGATCATTAGAATAGGCACATTCTTTGTTTTCATTAATATTGGAGGACGTTTTCTAGAAGTAAAAAACATTTAGTTTTGCAATTATAATTATCATCCTTTTTTTTTTCTGAATGGTCTATAAAATAAATTGAAGAGCCCACTTTTGATGCTCTGTAGTTTTGTTTTTGACTTCGCTGGAAAATGCAAATTACAGTTTATGTATATTTATTAGAAATTATACTCCGATGCAACATGATAAATAAAAAAGCAAAAAATTAAAAAAAAAACTGAAATAAAATATTAGCTTGCATAAGATTTTCTAACGATCATTTACCTACTGAGTTGTAATTAACAAAATGAGTCTATAAATATTTCTTTTTATATTTTCACTTTCTTTTTTTTTCTAGACCATTCTGTGAGAATTCAATTTCATCGCTGAATTTTTTTCTACATAACACTTTCGTTGAGTTTTTTATTATTATTATTATTATTTGAAGTATTTCCTTCACTGGAAGATGAATATAACAATATTTTTATTTTGCATTATTATAAAACATTTTAGCGGAAATGTTTTCATGTTTCTAATTAAACACATTTCGTTTTTTATTGCAATTAAAATATATTCACGCTTGACTCGTTAAATATTTAATTAATATGTCATAACAAAGTTGCTATTATTGAAAGATAGGAATTAATATTGCTTCATGACTTCATTCGAATAAAGCATTAAAGAAAGAAAAGGAGATAAGCCGTTTCGCCGAAACATTATCGCGCCCTCCTGAAATAAGATATTTTGTAATACCATGAAAAAACTGATTTTTCATTTTTGAACTTTATGTTGATTGATTGTAACTAACATTTGAGAGGCAACTACATTTTTCTTTATAAGATCAAAAACTAAATTTCAATTATCTGTGTCGTTTTGAGTTATTTCATTTGCTTGCATGGGAATGCAGAGAACCATAGACAGATTTAGTTCATTTGTATGATAGTGTGAAGGAATGGTAAGTTAGGATCAAACTCACAACATTAGAGTTTTTAGATGAATAATATAGCTACTAGACAAAAGTAATTACTCGTGTTCGGAATAGGTTATCTGGCTTATGAAGCTTTCACCACATACTCTCCCACCAGTGAGTCGGCAGTGAGACGAACGACGCATTTTGAGCCCAGAGTTGTTGGTGAGGATATTGACTGTTGTTTCTAATGGGTCTGGTGACTTTTCCTGTCGGTAGAGGGCGACACAACAATTGTAGAACGTTGTTTGTTCAATGTTGCGGGTCACCATTGTGAGTGGCGGTTAGATTGTCAAAGGACAGAACTCGCAACATGAGGGTTTGTGGCTGAGTAACACAGCCACTAGACAAAAGTAGTTACTCGCGCGTAGAGGATGTAATCTGGCTTATGAAGCTTTCACTATAATAGAATACATGAAAGGTGGTAGAAAAATTTGCATATGTTGATCCCTGGCGGATTTGGCTCTAACTTTGATACACATTCACATTTTAGATTTTAAAAATTTGCGTGAAGTTTGATACATTAATAAATTTTTAGTCAACAAGTGCGCTTATACTCAGACAGACAGGAAACTTCCTGTCTATATATGGATTACGGCCCAAATTTGATAAAAATTTAAATATTTGGTTTTAAAAAAAACACATCAAGATTTCTGACGTCTAGCTCAAAACGTTTTTAAGTTATCGTATCTATAGACAGACATATAAAATTTTCAAATTTTTTTTATTTTAGATTCGAGGAAATTTTTTTGTATTTTATATACAAGCAAGTGAAGTATTATTCTTAAAATATGCCAAAAACAAAAAAAATTAATTTAATTTTACAGATATGCTCAATTACAGTTCATAATTGTTTAATTTCTCCTAACTTATGAATCCATTTACTGAATAGAGTATTTTCAGTTATGTTCTCGAGAAACTAAATAAATCTCATAAATGCAATTAACTTCTTTACAACACAATTTCAATACAGATCATCAAGGTATATTCTCCCAGGCTTTCTAATTGTCGAATATTGTATGAGTTCTTTTCAATCCTAGTACAGTGAAAAAAACCCGTCTTCGATAGAGCCTAAAATAGATTAATCATATATATGATATAAAATAAATCATACGACCTAAAATTTGATATGCATCTACTGTGTTTGTGATGATATCACCCACTAAATTTCACTAATTTAACCCTATGCACTCGATGGTGCCTCTGACTGACTTTTCAAGTTTGAGCACCATTTGGAAGTTTTATTTATTTATTTATTTTTCAAATTTAATTATTAAAAACACTTACATAACAGTTAATAGATGTAAATTAATTTTTCAAAGAAATTCGATTTAACCCCTTAACCGGTTAATTTTCCTTACTATCTAATAAGATGACACCTTCTATTTTGGGAATATTTTCTTATTTTGATTCAAATGGAAATCCATGGAATACTTGGCTTATCTACGCATTCGAAGTCATTTTACTATTAAATTATAATTGTTATGAATGATTTATTTTTTGTTTACAACTATCAAAATTCGATAAATCGATGCACGTACGGCGTACGGGCAAACCGGTTCAAGTATTAAAAGAATTATGCATATTTATTTTCCATAGCAATAAAAAAATCTTTGTATGAGAGGAATAATTTTGCATCCAATTATTTTTCGGAGAGCAAAGTATTAAAACACTTCCTGTTTCAGTTATGTTCACCTATTGGTTACTATGTAAGTTGTTAGAGATCAATTTTTTGAGCAACTGCTTCTAAAATAAGGAACAAACATAATTCTAAAAACAAATTTGAATTTTTAATTTTCTTCATGCATTAATTTGCCTTTTGAAGTAATCTTGTTCCTGCGTACATGGATGGCTGGACTGCCTGATTTTCCATACATACGAAAAGTTTCTAAGTTTGGTGAAAATGCCACATACGAAATTTCATATATGTAGCTTCTTGTAGTTCCAGAAAGTAATAAAGAAGAAATAATAATACTCTTAATGACAACACAACATTCCAAAAACGCAGTTTTCAGATAAGACTATCTAAATAAATTTTCCTATAATCTGTTTCTCTAAACAAGATACAAAAATGATGGTACTCTGCAGCAACAAAAACACGGTTTTCACTAAATATAATTTAACAGCAGATAATTTTTTAATATAAATAACCAATTGCAGCAAAAAATATGTAGCGAATGCGGCAATTGGTAAACAAATTTTTAAATAACTGCTGTTAAAGCACAACCAAAAAGTAGAACTTATGACCATTTTTTCCTCCGATTCATATTCCTCAGATGATACGTCTTACCTAATTAGCACATCCGATACTCTTTTTGTTTGATAGCATTGAAAGAAACAAGTTTATTCACAATTCTTAAGTCCATCTGAACGATTAATTACATTCCTATAAAGAAACATAAAATTTAAAAGACAATATGTATTTAGTTTCGAAGTAAACCCAAGGTCAAGGAAACCTGAAAGTAAATATAAAAACTAGACCGAACATAAAATCTTCATTGTGAATTTTCATCCGAAAGTTCTGTATAAAATAATCAGACTAAATCAAACAACAGATTTCTTTCTCGTTTAGACTAACTGAAAATGCCCTTCTTCCCAATTGTCTTTTTTGTGGATTTGATTAGATACGCTAGACCAAAGATGGAGATTTCAAATTGTTAGAATTTACCATGTTGGAAATATGATTTTTGAATTATTTCCAGCTTATAATAATCTGATTTTTGCTTTCATTTTGAGCAATTATTAGACTTTAAAGCTAAATTCCTTTTCTTAGAGTGTATATTTTTTCATTTGGATACATGTTCAATTAATTTAGCCAATTTAGTTAATTAAACTAACTTGTTAAGAAAAGCTGTCGTAGATTTTTAAACTTTAATTAAAATTGATCAACTTTAAGGAAGAACTAACAATATAATATTACAGAATTTTTATAAAATGCACAAAAAGTACATCATATGGATCACCTGCATTGATCGCAGTTATGTGATATTATTGTATTCTTTCAACTACCACTAATTTAAAGAGCTTAGCATAACATATAGATTCTCCATACATGAATATCATAGGGAAATACAAGTGGACAACCCAAAGGATTACAAAATGAATTCAAAAGGCAAGAATAGGGAAAAGAGGGAATAGTAGGAAAAGCAGGTAGGGAAAACAGGGAACCTGGTGTAATGCAATACTCTGCATCACACCCGTTTTCCTGCATTAAGCAATATGCGTTGCCGAAATCCATTAGCTGAATCCATTAGTAGAATCTGGCCATAAGTGGATTAAAAAACGGATCAACTGATGGAAGGTTTCGTCTTAAGCTCCAGCGCTGACATAAATAATCTGAGGTTAATTTCATTTTGATATCTCCAATTTGTTTGGAGTGAAAATCCAGGGATTTCAATGCAATCCGATTTGGTATATTCTACTCAAAATAACCTTTATAAACCTTTATAGCTGTAATTGGCTATTTTTGATTTATTGTCTTTGAAATCTAACTTGCGATAGAATAAAACTGTGGTAGGCTTGTCTTTGAATTATAAACATTTTAGTGTCAACATCGAGGTAAAGTTGTTTCGCCATAAATGATGCAAACGCCGTGCCGTTGTTTATCTCCTAATGTATTTTGAGCATTGAGTACTCAATGTTAACCTCTTAAGCTGAAGTTAGTTAGGGAATGCTATTAATTGCATTTACATTTCAACATCACTGACTATTTTCTTAAGCATTTAGTTCTATAGACCTTAAATACTGGCAAATGTTATTATCCATCCAATTCAAAAATAAAACAGTGTCGCCTGATATGATCAAATGAAGCTCACATCTTTCTAAAATAATCAACTTGAGCTCTTCTTCGTCCATGTCATAATCTTTTAGTCTTATAAAATGTCAGTCAACTTAATTAAGCATTTTAATATTTTGTTTGTTTGTTTTTTAAAGCAGCTTGATGTAAACGTGTCTTAGTAGCGCTTGATAACAATCAGCTAAGCTTTTGACTTTATATATGTTGGTAACTGTGTCTTACTTTTGCTGTTTATTTGATGTGTATGACGCATAGCAAGGCTTTTCCCCTTTACATTGGATAAAAACAGCTTTTCCATCAGAAAACTTAAGATAAAATTTTTATAGTTCAATAAGTGCATAAAACGCTTTTTTATAATAAAGAAATCATTACAGTGTTGATGAAAGTTAAGAGTTTTTGTAGACATCAAAATTTTTATCAAAATGGATCAATAAATGGTCGAGGAAAGATTAATTCATTTTTACATAGGATGTGATGGCAGAAGAAAAAAAATAAATGTGCAGTAAAAAATAAAATAAACAGTGAGATTGCTGTAGCATAAATTTTGTTATAGACAATAGAAATAGAAAAGTTAGATGAGCTCATAGGTTGTACATTAAAAATTGATTTTGATTTTAGACGTTACTGTTCTGTTACCTTCTGTTTCCAATCTTGAATGCCTTTAAATTGAAATTCGGATCCTTAATTTGTTGTAGAAAGCTTTTTTTTTAAAAAAATTCATTTTTTATGATAATATCAAAAATGTATGAATCAGACTAGCATAAACACAGTAATGACTCAAGTTTTAAGCAGCAAAATTTCTTATTGATTAACTTTTTGTCTCATTTTTTCTTGTTCAACTGTTTATTGGCTTTTGTTTTGAAGGGAAGACGCATTCCACTGCAAACAAGTAGTTTAAAAATTTCTATAATGCATATTATAAAGCATATTAAGTTAATGTCAGATTCCCCTATACACCTATTCATCCTAATTTGCAATAAATCATCAAAGAGGGTGTAAACATTTTGATATTAAAATAATCGGTAGGTATTGACTATAATGGTTTAACAGCTATCACTTCATTAACAGTAAAATGAAACTACTTTTCTTATATTTCTAGCCAATGAAATACGAAATTTTACTCAAAAATTGACTTAATAAATATTTTATTTTATAATTTTGTACGTACAGCTGTCGTATCATATTCTGTAATAAATTAAAAGTTTTAAAAATGAATATTGGGACATCTGTACTACTCAGATTCATCATGAGCCAAATAATTCGTGAAAAACAGGCATAAAAACTTCTGATATATTAAGTTATTGCGTAAAACCAAATTTTTAAAATCTTCAATAGAAATTCTTCAATATATAATCTTTTTGAAACTTCCGTTATTGTCAATATTGCATTTAAATCAAAATTTAAATCAAAAATTTGTCGGCTTGCTGGCACAGAGGTAGCGCGTCTTCCTCGTGTTCTGGAAGTCCCGGTTCGGGCATGGTTGTTATTCTGTGTGCTGTCTGTGAGATGTGTGAATGTGCCCCCCTGTAAAAAGGGGCTGTGCAAGCGACTGTGGTGAGTGTGTAGCAAAGCCGTACTCTTGGCCCTCGTTGGCGCTACTCAAATACAAGAGACGCTTCATTCGGCTTAAATCTGCTGCTGGGTTCAGCAGGGAGCTTGTCCACGGCGAGTGCCATTTGACAAAACAACAACAAATCAAAAATTTATCAGTCTTTGTGCATTAGTAATAATTTTTTTTCTGTTCTATATTAAGTTTTAATAATTCCCTTTTTTATTTAAAACCCATGATGATAGAAGAAAGCAATGTCAATTTTTAAAAAAATGAATTTTATTTTTAATTGCTGAATAAATAAGAAGAAAAAGTTTCCTAAAGAAATTCTATGCAATTTTCTATTGTTTTACTTCCTTCAATTAGCTGAAAAGCAATGAAAAGAAGTATAGTTTTGTCAAAGTAAACTTTACTTTTCCGCTACTAAAAATAATTATATACTATTCTCTTTACACAATATCTTTAAGTAACAATCTATACATATAATCCACACTAATGTTATATCAAATGACAAAATCAAAATGTTAATAATAAATTGATTTTTCAGAAATTAATAATTCGGAAAATTCGTCCCATGATTCCACATAGACTTTTAAAAACAAGGAGCTTCGAAGTCTTTTAAGAAGCCGGCCGACTCGTGCCCCCAAAGAGAACCCCAGAGCCATTACTTAAACTCGGCAAGACGGTCAGTCATCCATAACCTATACACGCTACTATCCTCGGGTTTTAAGAGTTAAAACCGCTAATGGCACCTTTACTTTATGACCTGTGGTGCTTCTCCGCCTAATACCTCTTCCGCCGCAGGTCCAAGAGAGGCGCAAAATTGCTCCATCGATAATTTCCACTTACGCTATTTAATAGAAGACAAGCTGGGAATGGTAAGATTCCGCCAGTGTGCCATCGGGGGGTGAGGATTATGGATGCTATAATCCTCTCGCTCCCCTGCCACTAATCACCTGGAAAGTCATCTTTCGGATGGAAAAGGAAAGGGGGTAAGTCGTAATCAACGATATGGCTCAGAACCTGTTAATGGCCCGTTGCTGGGGCACATAGCGGTAATCCTTTACTGGATAGAGTCCTTCTGGCTCTTTGGGACTGTGTTGGCGAGGTATTTTTGGGATGATCGTAGGAAGTGAGGAGATGGATGTTGGGAAAACATGCTGAGATCAGAGAGGATTTAGAAGTTCTGCGGGGAAAAATGATGCGGTCATTTCGCGCCATCACTTGGAACTGCCAAACGGGATTAGGGGGAGTGTTTTAAACTCGTAACAGTCTGGAGGATGAGGAGACGCTAAGTTCTAGTTTCGAAAGTTTCGATGTTTACAGCTGAAGAATTTCAGTTTCAAGTAATGCGTATTTAACCAGTCTGCAGTAATATTAGTCCAATTGTATTTGTAATAATATTCGTCCAATTAGATTATAAAAACTGTTCTATTTTTAATTAAAATATAAAAGAGACGTTCTTTCTTTTCGCTCATTTATTGCCGAATAATTTCCCATGACTTCAGTGCCACGAGTATTTCATTTTGATAAAATCATTATTTGATGACTTTTTTTGTTTATTTTGGATTATTTAACGAATTGAATTGACATATGTCATAAAAATAATGGCCATATTGGATAATATAATAATTTTAAAAACTCGTACTCGCAGGTAGCCATAAAGGGAACAAACTGAAAAGCCGAGTAATAAAAAGTAAATAAATTTGATTAACAACTGTAAATTATTTATTCTGAGGCATAATCGTTTTCACATCAGATTTTAATCCTGTGTATTTGAAAAATTCTCATTTCATTTTAAATTAATCTTATTTTATTAACAACATTCGCGGGACAACTTCGAAGGCTACGCGGGCCAATTTTGGCCCGTGAGCCATAGGTTGTGCATCACTGACCTATATGAAAGTTTCAAAATATCTACACCAGCTGGTTTTAAATGGTGAAAAGATTTTGAAAATGAAAAACTAAATTTTATATTTTAAACTATTCTTTTACTTTTGCACAGAATTAAATGATTCTTTTTCATTTATGCCTAGAATGTATTTAATCTTAATAATAAAAAGGTAAAAACTGTTTGGTAAAAAACATTAGATATAATTCATCTACATTTTAAACGAGCGAATAACATTGAATACGTTTAGATACTTTTCAGAATAAAAAATTTGGAGAAATTTTAGAAAACCTGTTGGTTTTGCTGTAGTATAAAAAAGTACGTTGAATAGCAAAAAATAAATAAATGAAGTAAAACCTTGGGAGGGAAATTTGTTTTATAATTCATCTATGCTTAATTGAATTCAAGCCAAATAAGATCTAAAATAAAGTACTAGACAGATAAATAAGGTAATCTGATAAAATTCATTCATTCATATGATCTAGTGATAAGATTGTTTTACAATACGGGTTATTAATACTTGAGTAATTAATTAAAAATCCAAATTAAGTGTCAATAGTGAAATCATCAGAAAACGAAGAAATATAAGTATTAAAATTTACTCAAACATTCAATATAAATTCAAAATAATACACCGATTTTGAATGGCTATATATATATTCCTTGACAAAAATGATAATTAAAAAATTATATAAGTAATAAACGACATTGTGAGAAGGAAATTTAAAATTTTGTCATACATGTGAGAGTCTAAATAAATCTTCCAAAAATTAGACTCTTCAGATACCTTGGAGTTAGTGGCGTGATGTCTAGATTTTTTTAAAAAAATATTTATGGGTAGGTTTCTAAACCAAGACTAAAATAATGCAAACGAAGGATGAAGAGACTTCTTTAAAAAATAAAAGCATTTATTTAGAGTTCAAGGGGAATATTTATAGGGGGAGTATTTACAGGGAAATATTAAATAATTAGAAAGTTGGATTATTTCCTCTAGGAGGACGTTAGAAGTAGAAAAACACGACTGAAAACTACCGCTGACTATTACCGCGTAGCTGCATGGCTTTGCGAGTGGGAACCGCTTGATGCGTGGAGACGGACGTTAGTGGGCCTCTGGCTCAATATTAATGGGGACAGTTTTTGAAAAGATCGATAGATGGCGTTGCTCTGGAATTTTGGACAAATTAAAAGTATCGTCCTCTGTGAAATGATCTAACCTTTTACAATTCTTGCATTACATTACATCTATCATCGGGTGTTGACAAAACAAAATGAAGACAGATGATAGTTAAATAAAATAGCTCTGTGGAATATCCTACAGCAATGTATATATGGAGCCTCCATGTTTAATTTGCGTACGTAACAAATGATACAGTAAAGGAGGGAGTATAAAAGCTTTGTCTGCGTGCGTAATAAATGGAACAATGTAGAAGGGGGCTTTAAATTTTATTCACTTAAGTACTAAATAGCGTCTGTGCCTTCCTTTGCACATACGGACAATATTCATTCGGTAATGTGTTTCATGCCAGATGCTATGAAGTTAAATTACAGCACGATCAATTATCACATTCTAGTTCTGCAATTGGTAATTTATCAATTCTCAAATATTACATTCCCATTTAATTTTACAGCGATGTTCTATATCAGTGACTTTAATTCGTGAAAAAAAAAATTAGAGAATTGAAAGTGAAAGTACAGAATTCTTCCATTGATAATGCAATGGATTACTGTGGGGATGTTGTCACAAGGGAAATTTGTATTTAAAAAAAAAAGGACAAATTTGCATACATTTGTGAATTGTAGTGTGTATTTTAAAAGTGAATCCCTCTTTCTTATCTATTAACAGCAGGAGAGAAGGGGTCATTTTATTATATAGTAAATGTGAATTATATGGGATTCATGAAGCATCCGGTGTTCCAAACTTCTTTTCTAATTCCAACTATTAATTCTTACTCACCCTATATATACATTTAATTTGTTCAAATTTTAAATCGTTAATAAAATACTTTTTATTCATCCACTCCACTCAACTTCAAATACATTTTTTTAGCTTGTAGCGAATGGCATTTGATGTTAATACAGTTTTTTCAAATATTAATTAAATATTCATTAAAAATTAAAAACTTTATCTCCAAGAATCTTCATTTCTCCGCCTTTATATTAGTAAAACTTCACTTAGTTCTTTTCCTCCTGCTAATGATGTTAGGCTTAACATATTTTCGACCGTTTATTTCAAACGATTTTGTTTATTTTCTTTATCTTTGTTGCACTTTAAATTAAACATTGTTAATTAATCGATTTTTCGTATTCATCTTCAAGTACTTTTGAATTGAAATAAAACAGAATAGAGGAAATTAAAAATTTCTAATCTGTGTCGCGTTACCCCAACTTCGTAGAAAATTCGCGCATTTGCGATGCGAATAGGCATTGAAAATTCACACACGCGCAGTGAGTTCTGATTTATTTTCAACGAATACGGACTTGATTATGTTTTGACGAGACATAATTTTTTGATAATTTTTATACTAATTGTAATTTTCAATAAAAAGTAACTAAAATATATTTTTCTTTTTTGGCCTAGGTTGGAATTGACTATTTTTTTACGTAGCTTATTTATGTTGAATTCAAATTATTTTTCTCTTATAATTGCGAAAGTAAATTATAACCAATAGTAAAAAAAGTGCAATTGTTTTAAGCTTTTGTTACAAAATCAATTTAATATTGCCTTATATCTTGAATATATCGTTTTGCTTCCAATATCAATAAGCCATTGAATTTTTTAAGCATGAAAATATGTTAACTCAAGCAAAAATAAATAGTCAAAAGTGACAAGCAACTATAATTTTTTTTATTTTCATTAAACGTGGATTTACAGACATAGGTTTTCTATACAACTATATAACAACAACTAACAGCATTCAATATGCTGCAAAATGACATTCAGATATATTTACAATGCAACAATTTACAAGTTCGAAATTTCTTAAATGTAGACAAGCTTTGAATTTTTTTCGCGTTTCCACATTTAAGAAAGTAATAATGTACAAATATGGCACAAGAGAAATTATTTACATGAAACTGCTACTTTTTCAAAAATATATTTATCTTAAAAGATAAAAAGTGATTATAATAAATAATTTTTATTGCACATATTCAGTAATACGTTTTAGTCATCCACCATAAAAGGACTTTTGAATTTTCTCCCCTTCTATTTCCAAAGTTATTTCAAATTAATTTTCATCGAAATAATAAACAAATCTTATAAATTGTAACGAATTTTACAAAAAAATATAAATATACATAAAACTATATTTCAATGTTTTTTGGAACCTGTGTCATATTTCACTTAGTGCATTTGAATAAAACAAAATACTTCTCGCTTAAAAATCCAAACACTTTAATTTGTTTTCGCTTGAAAAAAACACGAATCATTGACGATCCTTTTTTAAAACAATGTTAAAAAAAAAGACATGTTTCATGGGTTTGATTCAATTTGGAAAAAGATATTAAAATTAGAAATTAATTTAGTAGTAAGATATATATATTTAATTTTGAAAGCTTTCATCTTCCTTGTCATGACTTAGTTCATTGTTTATGAAATGAAAAAGTAATAATCATGTGAAATGGAATGAAATATTAGATTAAAATTTTGGCGCTATTAAACATCACAGAAACATCATTGAAGTCATATCTTTATATATTTTAAATAGAACTTTTAAAAAAATGGGAAAAGGTTAAAAATTGAAATTGAGTTTAAAATTGCGAGTTAAATGCAGCTTCAATTTAATGTAGAAGTTTATGTGCAACTTTGTTGTGAAAAGTAGCAGCTGCAGTAATATTACTTTTTTTTTTACAGTGACCACATATAAAAGAAAACAACGAATGACTATAAGTTAAGATGTAGATACAATAAACATCTAAGTTTGATATTTTGCAATAATTTTTTTCGTACATCAACATACAATAAAGCAAACAAATTGGAATTGATGAGTCCATTACATTAAGATAAGAGACTTTACCTAATTATTTACCAGTCAATAAATTAATTATTAGTTCTGAACCTCAACAATTAAAAGTCAATTTCCCTAAACTTATACAAATTATATTCAATAATCAATTTAAGAACCTTCTTTTATGATGTTCCTTATTTAAAGAATTTCTTTCTAAATATTTTAAATTTCCTTCTAAGTAAATAATATTAATTAATATGAACAAAATCAACAAAAAAGCAATGGATGAGCAGACAAAATATTATCTATCTTCCAATAGTAGCAAAAAAGCTTCTAAATCATTTTTATTAAATAAAAATTTGTTTAAAAAAGCGAAAAGATAATTTTTTTAATTCTAAATTCTTTTCTTTTTTTAAGAAAAAATTAAGTTTCCAAAATTTATAAAATAAATTAGCTGATGAATTCAAACATAATTGTACATTTAGATTACCTAATATTCTACTAATTTCCAGATTTTAGCAAAAATATTAAAAATATAACTTTACATAAAATTTTTCATCATTTTATGTGACGACAATTTCATTTCATTTTAATCGTAGCTAAGACACTATTATGGAACTGGGAATCAACACCCTAATTAACATTTTGCGATATAGCTATTTTCACAAAACATAACAAAAAAAAATTCCAACACTATTTGTACCCAAAATTATTGTTATATGCGTAGCCTGTGGTGCAAAGAATAGGAATTAAATCAAATGGCCATCGCTATAGTCAAAGAATGGAATTAAAAATAATAGCTTCCTCTCAACTGCTTGATTTATGCATTTGGTATCGATTAATTTAATATGAAATTATTTGAAAACTGATAATAAATGACTTTGCTCGTCGTCCGTTCTTCCAGAATTGATTCTATAAAGTCAGACACCTCATCAACAGAAGTCTATAAATCAGACACCTTATCGTTAAGTTCGCAGTTATCCAATCTTTATAAAAGTTTCTTCTGATTTACATTTGGATGACTGTGATTCTTGAATTGCTACCGTCCATCATACGGCGAATCGCCACTGCCGTAGCCACTGGATCCGTCATCCCTCACGCCACTGTCGGTGATCTGTTGGGCTTGCCTTTTCAACTGAGCTAATCCAGCACAAGTGAAAGGTAAAGTGGCGAACAGCGCTCTCTCCTCGTGGTCGTATTCACATATTATCTTGTTGTCGTGCAGATAAAACCGGTCACCAACACAGAATCTGGAAATGAATTGTTTTGTATCAATGTTTTCATTCTTATACTGGTTTCAAGCACCGGACAATTTCAATATTTACTATGTTATATTCTGAAATTATGTTGAAATTCATTTTCAATTAAAGATTTCAAGAAAATTTGTATAAAAAAATTGTGAAAGCTCAAGATTAGTATTTTTATGATATCGTAAAACTTAACAAAAATATTTAAATAGTAAGCAAAATCTTATATAATTCGTGAATTAACTTAAACAATGTAGAAGAATTCTGAATAATTAATTGAATTCAAAGCTAGGCATTAGGAGTAGATCAGCAATATCTATTGCATAAGTAGATGGACATAATGAGTAGATCAGCATTTTCTACCGCAGAAGTAGGTGGATAAAAGGAGTAGATTAGCATTTTCTATAACAGAACCAGGTGGACAAAAGGAGTAGATTAGCGTTACCTACCACAGAACCAGGTGGACAATAGGAGTTTAAATAGCATTATCTACCGCATAAGCATGTGGACAAAAGGTGTAGATTAGTATGATCTACCACAAAACCAGGTGGATAAAAAGCGTAGATTAGTATTATCTACCACAGAACCAGGTGGATAAAAGGCATAGATTAATATTATCTACCACAGAACCAGGTGAACAAAAGGACTAGATTTGCATTTTCTACCACAGAACCAGGTGGACAATAGGAGTAGATTAGCATTATCTACTATAGAACCAGGTGGGCGAAAGGGAGTAGATTCATTATCTACCGCAGAGGCATGCGGACAAAATAGACCAGCATTATCTACTACAAAAGCCTGTGGATAAAGACTATTAGCATTATCTAGGGCAAAGGTGGACAATATTATGCCAAATAGGGTAAGAAAGAAAGATAGCAACTTAGATTTTCAAATAGGTGGCTTTTGTTGATTAACAAATACTCGTAATTCAAACACATTTTCTACAACTCCGAAGGAATTTAAGAAAGTGTAAGAATATAATCTCGGCAGAAAGTAGAACACGTAGTTATTAATAGTCAGGAGGCACCATTAGAGTAATGTCCCTATCAAGCATTCTAACTGAAAGCGCCTTTCTGTCCAGCAACGATAGTTGAACGGTTTGTTTCTTTCTGATATTATTCGCATTGATTATTATCAGATAAGTTGTTGACTTTCATTTTTAGCCAATAGTGTAGACCTATATGCAGCAAAAAAGAAAAACAAACTCTGTCCCTATTTTTTTCTACGTTACAAAGATATTTGTTAGTTGTGTAAGCGAAGAAATGTTTTTGAATTTCGATCGTGCATTTATTACATTTTTTAAATGTCCGAACATGTTTCAGTTTTTCGAATGCTTCACAAAGAAATTTGATTCTCTTACCTGTGATTGCACTGATGGCAAGCGAAACACTCTAAGTGGTACACATTGCTTTTGGCTCGCATAACCATCTCAAAGGCCGGAATGGTTTTGTTACAAGCAGAACAAAGTCCCGTCGTGCCGAACAGTCTAGGAAAAGGAAAAAATATTCATATTAGCATCAAAAAATGCTTATGTATGAAAACCACTCAACAGAGAACTAAATTCTCCATCTTATGAGTATGTTAAAAATAATAGTGACAGAATTTAATATAGATTTAGCAGTTTTGGAGGATTTAATCATGTATAAATTTTATTGTAATTCATACCAGCCAGACAAATACTGAGCATTCTGATTGGTGATTTATACACGCTTACAAATGAACAGAACCTGGCAACATTGGTCCATTTATCGGGGTTGTGAACTGTGAAGGTTGTATTTTGCCATTTAAAAATAAAAGAGTGGATATTGGGATGGGCGATAACTTTTGGTACGTAACTCGATGTTAAAAGGTTTCAAATGAAATTGAAACTGGCGAGATCTAACAATAAAAACTGAGTTGAATGAAGGGATGTTTTTGAGATTTTTCTGAAAAATGGAGAGGAGGGATTGATACAGACAGCTTATGATTTATTTAAAGATTAAGAACTTTAATATAAAATTAAAACTAGTGAAATCGAAAACAAGTAGTTTCACAAACTGTAGAAAACTTTTGAAAAAAAACGAAGAGAACTGATGGTTCGCAATAGCAATTTTTATTAACCGAAACGCTATGAAGTTAGATATAACTTTAAAGATAATTTAGCCTAGTATTTAATAAAAATAATTTGTATAACGGATATTTATATTGGAACAATGTTTATAAAGAAGTAAAAAGAAACATAATACTAATGACAAATACAAAAATTCTTTATGATAGTTAACACTTATTTAATTTGTTGCATCAATTACGATCTTTCAACGTCGCCCCATGGGGTTCGCCACTGCTTTTACTTTTCTCAGCTGTTATAATGTAATACACTGATTGAATTATTCCTTTATTTAATTGGATTTTATTACTTTTTTGTAATCAGTTTCCTTTTAGTCTGCATCACAGATTTTTGATTAAGTTAAAGGCTGAGCTATTTCTAAACCTTTATAACAGTGAAATGCGATGATCCTGACGTTAGTTTTTACATATAATTGAAATACATTATAAACCTGAATGAGTTATAGTACTAAGAAATTATAATTAAATTCATCATTAATTCTTATTTATTGCCGTATTCTGTATACAAGAAAGGATCACATACAGAATACACAAGTTCAGAAATGAGTATTTCATTTATGTATGTTTGGGTATTTATACTCTCATCAATCATGCTAATTCTGCATGTGGATTTTGCTGCCGTACAATCTGAAATCATAATATTAATTGGATGTTTAACAATAAGAGTAATGAAATCAAGTTGAAATAATCTGTTACTCTCCCAACGTATTTTACGCTATCGTTAAAAAATGAGATTTTGATTTCGCTACTCCAAACCACTGCACCATTATACAGCTGTCCAGTTAACATGGGTTTTTTTCTCTCTCAATTTAATATTTTCAATGCCGGTTTTCTGGCACAGAGGTAACGCGCCTTCGTGTCCTGGGAGTCCCGGGTTCGAGGCGTGGTTGTTCTTCTGTGCGCTATCTGTGAGATGTGCTCCCCCCCTGTAAAAGAGGACTGTGGCGAGTGTGTAGATAAGTCATAATCTTAGCCCTAGTTTGGCAAGTGCCATAAGTAACAACAATATTTTCAATATGTTTTATATTTAATAATGGTCTTTATTGCGTAATTCTTGCATTTACATTAGATTTCTCCAATCACGTCGATTTGTCCTCGCAATCAAATCATAAAATTCTCCTTTTCAAAAAGGTTTCCACAATTCTGGCCATTTCTGCATAATAAATATTAAAGTAAATAAAAACAAATTTATTTTAAGGACGAAAATTTTTACATTATTTTTTGTTGAAGGGTAATATTTGGCAGCTATTAGTTAGAATTTTGCTTACAGACACATTTATTTTACTTACTTACAGACACATTTATAAACTGATAAGCGAATCAAATATAATATCAGCAGTCCCTACTAATGTACGAAAGGCATCGCTGAAAATATTTGTTCACATTATTTTTAAATAGTCATGCAATGAGGTACTTAACTTTCCAAGATGGATAAAATTAATTGAAAGAATCATTCTCATGAATTGTTGGTAATCGTGACCCGTAGTTTCTCATCTCTAATCCTAATAAGGGACGAACTTGACTTGTTTTTATTAAGAATATTTAGAGTAATTCCAAAAACTAGAAGACGACAGAAATTTAATAAGCGAGGCAAAATTTGAAATTATGTCCGTATGAAACGTATTGATTTCAATAAAAATAGATCAATTTACTGATCTTCCTGACAAATCTGTATAGATAAGTGCGTACCAAATGATTTTTATTGGGTATTTTTTATTCAAAAGTAAAATTCTTAGAATCTGGGTAATTTTTTTTATAAATGCTCATATTTATTTATTATTTTTAAGATAATTTACAAGTAAATTCAATTCAAACAACTCTAAGATGAACAAAATATAAAACTGTGTGTAGTTTATCAATCATATTAACGTTCAATTATATTCTTATTTCCAATGGCACAAACATAATTAATTACATTGATTGATAATTATATTACATAATTAATTACATTGATTGATAATTATACTACATAATTAATTACATTGATTGATAATTATACTACATAATTAATTACATTGATTGATAATTATACTACATAATTAATTACATTGATTATTATTATACTATTTGATATTCACTAATTGTTATGATTTAGAAATCTAAGTACTTCGAGCACAGCAAATCTCTATTATGGTACAAAAATCATAGTCCGGCTAACAGCGGCCCTTACTATGGCTTATGAATCACCATGGTATACAATGTAATATTACAGAAAGTAAATTGGAGGTACCTGAGGTAGTCTCTCTTGCAGAGTATGAGGTTGGCCTTGGTGAAGAGTGTGGATCCGACCTCCCCCAACCGGCAGTCGCAGCAGGCGCATTTCAGGCAGTCCTCGTGCCAGAACTGGTCGAGGGCTTTCAGCAAATACCGTTCCCGGATCGGTTTCTGGCAGGCCGCGCAGTTGGCACTAGTGCAGCCCAAAAGCCCAGCATTTCCAACAGTGCCGACCCCAACGCCAGGCCTCAGTGGAGGCTCAGTCTTTAAATCCATTCAATGACTGAAGAGAAAAAGAAAGAAAGAGATTACATTGACGCAATTTAATACTATGAGATAGCAAAAAATCAGCAACAAAACGAATTTCACAGCAATGCTTAATGCTCTGATAATTAATAAGCATAATATATACTATGCTCAAATTTATAAGCTATAAACATCCCTCAAGAACTCATAAAGTATATTTTGTCATACATACATAAATACTTTATCGGTTTATACACATGAAGAAGAAAATTCTAGTAAACTTTAAAATTTAATGTGTGAGAAAAATAACAAGCAAACAAATTCTATTTTGGTTTAATTTAATGCATAAGAATTATAAAATAATTAAATATATATATATAACACTTATTTAAAATATTATATGAATGGATTCATATTAGGTAAATTAATTCGAAATGATTTGATATTTCATTAAATACTATTCTGAAACCTATTCCAGTGCAGAAAACTTAATATCAATTTTTATTTTAAAAAATACTGAATTTCAACTTTCATTGCAGGAAAGAAGATTCTTTATGGCCAATTTAAATGTGAAAAATTATTAAAATTCGAATAAATATACCCTTTTCTTATATATAAAAAATTCGAATACATATACCTTTTTATTACATAACCTTTATTACATAAAAAATTCTAATAGAATAAATATAACCTTTTATTACGTAAAAAATTCGAATAAATATACCCTCCTATTACATAAAAAATTCGAATAAATATGCCCATTAATTATACAAAACTAATAATGAATACCAAAATTCAGGTCCAGGGGAAATAAATGACAGTTGACAAAGCAAATAAAGCTTTTCAAAAAATATCACAAAATGTCTCGCAATAATACTACTGGTATATGAACGACGTGGGAAAATTATATTTTGCAATTTATGGAACGAATGTTTTTCATTTGAAATGTAATAGTCAGGTATAATAGGTCCAACAAAAGTTATATTATAAAAGTTAAAAATATCGTCATGCCAAAAAAGGATAATGTAACCAAATAAAGAACATCATTCTTCTATTTAATGGAATAAAATGTTTGAATAACTAATGAATTGGTCTAATCAAGGCAAAAGCAACAATGATAATTCTTCCCGAAAACATTCAAGAAATACAGATTTATTTTAAAATATAGCGAAATAATTTATGATTTAAGTATATAAAAGCTGCATCTACTGAAGTTACGATTGCAATGATTTTTTTTTTTCATCTTATTAAAGAATTTAATCTATAACATTTGAATAGTAATATATTGTATTTTGTTCCTTAACTGTATACATAACCTAGCCAACACTGAAAGAAGAATATTTAAAATACAATAAACTATTTCATAAATTCAGGTTGACTAACAGGACTGAAAATAAAACTGATACTTGTAATTTAAAATATTATCACATTCCAGAAAATTTAGCAGGGTATCTGAAGGAACTGATAAAAATCTACTGTACATGAATTTAGACAGAAGTTAGATCTTTCGCTGGGTAAAACAGTTCAGATAAAACCTATTTATATATTAAGAGATCTCCATGAAATAAATTCAAATATTAACAAATTACAAAAAAATTCGTGTGTGAAATTTATAAAAACTCATGGTAATCGCAAAGAAATTGAGACTGTGCAATCAAAAGATAATAATAATCTAATATTGCGCTCCCAGTATATTCATTCACATCGCAATTACCGACATTAGAACTTCCGAGTGTGTTTTTTGAGAGCGTAATTATCGCTCGGGGCATTAGTCACTTGATGGCAGATAAAAATGGGGATGAATATTTGATTGAGCGCTGCCCTAACCCCATTACCCACTCCTCGTTCGGACGCTAGTGAACGGCCCCTTCCCAAATTCAATAAAGCTTTCCAACACGCCAACCTTCCCTACGCCTGTTAATTCTCCCAAACAACCAGGCAAGCCATGAACAATTTGCATTAATGCAGCCAACCAGACCGGCCACACTAGGAGTTAATCTTTCAGGCTCGTCCATTAACTCAATGTAGCCAGCAGCAGCAGTGCAACTACATCTACAGCCCCACACGCTCCGGCTTTTAAGTTAACCGCATCAAACATGGCCACAGTAATCTTCATAAAAGGCCCCCTTTTCCTTTTCTCACGGTTCGCTTCAAAAATATCCTTTTCCGAGCTTTTTAGCCTCGTCGCGACATTGGATTCTCCGTACGAAATTACCATTATACAGATTGGGCATTAGATATTCATGACGGGAGAGGGCCCTTTTCCAGTTCCAGCCAGCAGGAATTGGAATTGAAGAGAGGGATAGAGGGAATTAAATTTTCATAAGTCCAATAAAATGTAATTTATGTTAAACCATTAAACGTATAGGATTGGAAATGGCGCTTTACGTATCTGGTTGTAATTGAATATCGTTCATAATTTACTTGATGAGCCAATTGCTCCGATGGAGTAAGTGGTCTTTTCGAGCTCGCGCCTTTCGGTTCGGCCACCCCTAGTTTTCCACCCCGGACGATTGCCGGTTATGAGCCCCTGCTCATCTCTCTCCACTTCATCGTTCCGTGTTAGTTCTGAAATTCGATTTTCCATCTTTCCAAGCAGCAGGAGGATGAGGATCGTGTGATTAATCAGGTGGCGTTTGGCGATGGACAGGGGCGCCAAGGTGAGGGGGGAGGGAGCGGAATATGGAGATTGACGAGAGTGTGTTGGGGGATGTCCGCATTCGTTAGCTGTAATTGCTCAAGAAAATGGTGGAAGCGTCAGATTTTCAGAGGGAGTCGGTAATCGCAGTCATCTGCCGTTGATCAAAACTAATTGACTCAAATATTGCACGGTGAAGAATTAAGACTCCAGTTGTCACAGAAATAAATGTGTATGTTGCAAAGCTATTAAAGATGGAAAGTATTACTGCAAAGAAATCCGTCTAGATGGTTTTCTATGAATCAAAAGACTGCGAAATATCATTCGGAATATTACTTTTAAGTACATGATAAAATCTTTTTAATCGGTTATACTAAACTTAAAGTACTGCATTTAAATATACGATCTATCCAAATGACATAATTTATTTACAAAAAATTATTTATTATTTACAAAAAATTGAGAGCACTTCAATGCAAGGAAATTTCATAAGAAAAGAAAGCTTAACTCTGTTACTTAACAAACAACATTCATTATTTTGTTTCCTAATAATACCAAGTTTCCTACTAACCAATTTAAATTCCTCTGTAATTTTTTCTGATATTTAGATATAAAAAACTGAAGTCTACAGAATTAAAAAGGATCATAGAATTTTTTTTCAAATACATTCCATTCATAGTGGTTTTCCTTATCTTCATGCATCTTAGAATTCGGTAGAACTTTTGAAAACAAATAGAATAATCTTTCTTACAAATAAATTACCTTGAGCTTTACAGAAATTCTTTAATTGACATATTTGCTGCGGAAAAGCGATTCCCTTCAAAGAACTAGATCAGTACACTTTTTTAAATGTTGCATTCCATTAAACTGGCATTTTTCGTCTCTCTTCGATACTAATGTTTGCTACTTGTCTCAGCCATTTCTACATTTTATCTTAATTGGAAGGTTTGTGGGATCACTATATCATTACCCACTATGCAATCTGGGCGGCAAGAACCAAGTATTTCTTTTTCAACTCGTGAGAGATACTACAACTACTTCTGTTAATCCTTTTCTCTTTTTATTCTTGTTATATTTGTTAAAAATGCCTTAGCGTCGTTTCTTGAAGATCTGAGCATTTTAAGTAGAGGTATCTATCCATACCCCTACAGGGTTACAAATTTCTTTTACTATAATAATAACAATAAGATGGTTCTTTAAAGATTTCAATTCAAAAAGAATGTTGTTTTTTATTATAAATGACTTAACGTTATAATAATGTATAAAATACATTACATTTATTTAATTTAATGTTATGTTATAAATTACAAGCATAATATTATTATGATTTAATATTCATATCAGTTATATTTAAAAAAAACAATTGTTTTGAAAAAAATAGGTTGCTCTGAGCAGCACTTCGTTATTTAAAAACCATCATTTAATTTGAATTGAATGGTCTTGGTCGAAAACAAATAGTGGCTTATTTATTAATTATAAATATTTATTCGTCTGAATAATGACAATTTGTAATGAATGACTAATATCCATGCAATTTATTTTAAATAAGAACATGCTTTTAAAATCCTTTTTAATAGAAGCACGTCTCTGAAATACAAATTTATCAAGTATATCTTTATAAGGTGTAATAAAAATATGAAAAATAAATATTAAAAATATAATATACAGTAATTTTATAAATAGTGATAAAAATAACTATAATTAAATATTAGTATAAATGAAATAACAGAAAAATTAATCAATTTTCTAATTTTTCAAACATTTATGATTAAGGGGTGCGGCGCCTTTGAATTCAATTCTGAAACTTAGACACACAAGCTTAATCTAGAAGTGTTGTTCCTGTTAAAATGAAATTTATTGCTGACAATGTCAAATTTCAATTTTGGAAAAAGTGATGACAACCTATCCCCAATTAAATGTGTCTGGGCAAGCTAATACAGGCATAAAAATGTCAAATATATTGTTCTATAAACGTTTATATCGCCAAACGAGACATCATATGGGGATATGTCTTAAATTTCATTTTTTTAAAGTAACTGAAAATGATCTTGACAGTTTCTAAATAAGTTAATAAAGTCATTAAAAATTCCACTCCATTTGCATTAGCCATTTTTACCGGATAATTTTCTCTTGAAAGATGATCCCAGAAGCAATAACAGCGGCATATCATTAAGAAGCATTATAGGAAGCTTCAGCACAGCTAGCTGCAGAAGGCCCTAATTTAAATGTCCAGAAATAAACACCCTCGGAAATTTCATCTGCCAACTTCCAAGCCAATCTCTTCCCACACTGAAAGGACCATATTTAAAACGGTAAATGATATCAATCTCACATTCCCGCCATCAGGCTGGGCGTTTTGCCCCCTCCGCCTTTCCCTTCAACCTCTCACCAACGCTTAAGATTTCCCAATTTTGGACCGTTCCACAATCCAATTCGCTGCAGCTCTCGTAAATTTTCACGGTTGCTTTTTAATTTGGTAGGCGCAGAGAAAACCGAGACTTCTCCATCAGATTCCGCTCGGCCAGCTTGATGGATTAATTTTCCCCAGCTGTCCATTTACGAAATGGAGACGTAAGTTGTCCCGGAATTAAATGGATTGCCGCCGGAATGGAAGAGAAGATCTTGAGTGCTGAGGAAGAAGGGTCTTCGGGACGTGGAACTCTTCGCTGAGTGAGGGCAATAAGTGGCGAAGAGAAGACATTGGAAGCACTGCTCATATCTAGCAACCCTATCTTTGATAATAAAAAAAAGTGGTAAAGTTTTGGTATCTTGTGGAAGAGGGGGTTGAGTTGCGGTGGAAGGAATTTAAACTTCTCTCAACTATATATATTTTTGAAAAATTTAAGGATACTGTATTAGATTTTTTTTAATATGTAATTATTAACTGTCGAAATACAAGTTGCTACTTAATTTAATATTTAAAAAAAGGGTACTTTTCCGTTAACTGGTCGGCAGAGAAAAATCATCAGAAAAATTTGGAAGAATTCTACATTATTTGGCGATTTTTGCTTTAAAATCATTGCAAGAAATTTGGTGGAATTCTAAAATATACATTTCAATTAAAATTTAAATCTTTAAAATGTAAAAGGGAGTTAAAATTTTTTAAATTTTTTAACTCTTTGTAAAATACCATCAATATTTTGTACTTGGTACAATTTTCAATTATGAGTTCTAGACCTGATAAGAAGAAGGTCAATTTAAGAACAATAGCAATTAAAGAAACCTGATTCCTTAACCTAATATTATAAGAAAGAAAAATTATAAACTTAATTATTGCATTTCAAAAGCTAGATAGATAATTTTGTACCACAATCAACTTATAGCTTGTTTTACTAAGAACTGTTTCAGCTGGAACTTCAATAAGTTTTATGTCGAGAAATATGATCAAAATAAAAAATTGTGATTGTCAGTAAAATTAATAATCATTTCATTAATCTTTTTTAATTAAAATGAAAATGGCAGTATAAATATTTTTATCTATAATTTAATTTTTTATTTGAATGCACAATAGATAAATGCACAGTTTCCTCATCCATATACGAATGAAGATATTTTATAGACAAAACTGGTGAAAAAATGCCTTACTAGCCTCATCACGATTTCTAGATATAGATTGTTACGATATTTTTCTTAGCTATCTTTTGTAAGTTCAATATCAAAAACAGAAATGGTTTATCAAAATATGCCTACATGATTTTTTTAAAATTATATTTTATCAAATAATTTTTTACATGAACAAATCAATTATGATTCGTGATAAATGATTTCTTTTTCTAGAATCAGTAAATAGTTCTTAAAAAGTTAGTGGACTTTAAAAATAGCTTTCTGAAAATAACTGAATCGTTTATATTTATATTTAAACAATTTATATATGTGTATATTTATTTTTAAAAAATCAACACTGATTGTTAGCGATGGGGGACTACATGATTTATCTTCGAATGTCAATTCTATTAAATTACTCATTAAAAAAAATGATTTCATTTATCTTTTCCAAATATGACTGAAAAAATGAAATTAAGTTTTCAAGAAAGGAATAAAAAAAAGTTTTAAATGTTTGCTTTTAACAGATAAACTATCATTAGAAATGAATAAAAGGATATCATTAGAAATGAATAAAAGGATCTAGTATAAGACTTATGAATTGGCAAATGATACCCAACGTTTTAAACGGTATTTTATCTCTTAACTTACAAACCTAGTCAACATCGGACAACCATTTCTAAAATTAATAAGATAAAATTATCAAAATATACAATAAATCGATTAAAAATTGCACATTATTTATAAAACACCTCAAATGTTCTATGTATTTTTGTTTGTTTATTGAAAGACAGCGGCTTTCCTTTGTTAAATTAGGCGAGACATTAAACAAAGGAATTAAAGGACAATAACATTCTTTATTTTAAATATACTTTAAGAATTCAAAATAAATAATAACAAGTTATGCATTAAGTTAATGATATTATTTTACAGTACATGTGAATACTTCCAAATTTGTTTCAATCTTCAGAATAACTATCAAATCCCTTATTGCTGTTTGCCATAAATTAATAATTACTTATATTAACTAAATATTCCATTAAATATGTATTTATTCTAAATATTTACTGAAACGCAAATACGGCGCAAAATATTTTCAAATAATCGTTTGCAAGTATAAGTTTACGCCAGTTCTCTTGCATATAAATACTTTTAGCAAAATTCAAATATTTCTTTCGTAGCGTCCTTTTTGTGAACATTGTTTAAAGAATTTCAAATAAACATATTTTTAATAAGAGATATTATAAGATTTAATTTCTTTAACAAAAGAAAATTCAATCTGATTAATGTTAAAAAACCGGTTACTTAATTTCTACAAAATATTACAAGACTCCGCTTTACAATGAAATCCATTAATATAAAAAATAGGGGGTATTTTCGAGAATGGAATCTGAATTTATTAGCTGTTTCATGGAAGCGATGCAAATATTTTAAAAGATAAAAGGTATAAGAAATAATAATACAAAATAATGATGAAAGATTTAAGAAAATAAAAATATCATTCTTTCTCCCAAATTTAGAATTTTAACAAACAACATTTGCAGGCATTGAAAGGAGCTTCAAAATCTGAACCTGATGCTGTTTAAGAAACATTTTGACTTATAATTAGAAGTCAATATTCATTTGCCCTTTTTATATTCTGATAGTTGTTTAAGAGAGACGCAGTTACTAAAAATTATTGAGGTTCAGCTATATTTTTCTACGTTTTTGATGACAAAAATGTAGAAAGGATTTCATGATATCATAAGAGAAATAGTGTAACTGTATTTGTAACTTCAGAGAATATCCGTTCTCTTCGGTAAAACTCCTTTCTAGTTTATTTGGAATAAGTAAACCGAAAAGCAAATTAAAAACAATATTTTTCGAAGTCAAACCCTAATTAATTTGAAAGTTTACTGTATACCTATTTAATTAAGCATTAACTGAATTATCTCACATTTGCCTTTTCTAGTGTTTTATTTACATTCAAATAACAGGAACTGAAACAAAAATAATTATCCACACAAAGAATGTCACATAAACTGTCGAACTTCCGTTTCCTTTAACGATCAACGGAAGATTTTACTGATAGATTTCCAGCAAATTACGTAGAAAATTTTATTTCCTGTGGTATACTGCAATCTGCTATTTGAAAATTAATGAAACTTGTATGATATATATATATATAAATAATCTCACTAAATGCAAATGTATGATTATGCATATAAATAATCTCACTATTCCGCATATAATTCACCTATTAATCTAACCGAGTCAAAAGGTTAATTGAATGGGTAATTGTTAAATAGAAAATTACTTCCTAAACCCTTAATTGTTTGAGTTAAAACGATTTACAGAGGCAAAATGATTCGTTTCAATGTAAAAAATAACTATTTAACTTTTTATATTTTATTACTTATTCATTAATAATTAAAAAGCTATCATTTATTTATTTTTTCCTTCCATTCTTACAGATAGTATATAGAATACTTCAGAGCTCAGAATGTGAATGATTACAAGCGATTAATAATGCTAAATTAATTCTACAAACGATTTTTGCTTTCGGGTTCAGATCCTCGTAACAAATTTAATAATAATAAATTTGATAATAACATTATTCTTTAAAATATTTCACGGGTAATATCGATAAAACAAATTAATAATTCTACTTGAATTACATTGAATATGTAATAATGAATAAAGCAAAATACATCCAATTATTTCGCGACACATGGTTAAATTAATCTATTAAGCTGAAAAATATTATCAGCTTAATTATAAACATTGGGTATTAAATACTAATTTTATTTCAAAAAATTATCTATTATAAATTTAGGCAGCGATTAAATATTCAGAAATACAGAATTAATAAGAATTACTTGTTATAATAATGTGTAGAACAAATGACGTTTTTTTTTATGAACTCCAATGAGTAAATCGATTAATGATTCTACTTTTATTTTATTCTTTTTCAACCATTAAATCGATTAATGATTCTCCTTTTATTTTATTCTTTTTCAACCATTAACTAAGTCTCTGCTTTTACCACAAATAAATGTGCGTACTTTTCCAACTTTCTCAATGGAAGAATTTTACCTAATTCCTTCACTTTCAATTGTCTGCCTTATCAATCGTGCCAATCATCGTTCTAACAATCGCACCAAAATATCATGAAATACTTATTAAATCCACAACCTACTGATGAACACAAGACAGTGCAAGAAGAAAACGATTTCGAGTAAGAAATTCCGGATAGGTTCCTATTACGTCACAGAGTAGAGCCTTATGAGGGCTGCAGCGAACCCCTCACTATATCAGCAGACGACTGTCAGCACAATTTGTGACTGCGAGTAGAGGGACAGGAGATGGTGAGGAAGGGAGGGGAGGGGGGAATGGAAGAACAGGACTGCATTGAAGTAACTCAGTGGGGCAAGTATATGGATGACACGTTTGGGGTTGTGCAGATCGCAGCAGTAATCGCCCGTCATCCCTCAAGCGGACAAGCCCTGGTGCCTGTGTAGGGTGCAGCCCCCTATTTTCGTAACGAGGTCATTGCTACTGATATACCTGGACCTCAGTCAGGAGGGGATGGTCCCTCATTGCAAATAGGATTGTGAAAACGATCAGCATTTCCTCAGTTTTCATAAATGGTTAAAATCGGCGCTAATTTTAAATTAGAGAAGAACTATCAGGGATAATCCAAATAGACAAACGAAGAAGATATCGCCAGTTGGAATTATAAATAGACAGTGCGAAGAAATTCATGGAATATTGCATCACCATTTAATGATAAAAAATGCATTTCCTTGGATTTCAGGATTATAGAACGTCGCCACAAAATGAAGCGATTTTCTTATAAAATATAACTTCTACGTATTATTCTACATAAAAGACTAAAATAAGATTACCGATAAGATGATACAATTTTCATTTAAAATACGATTTCAATGTTTCATAATAGTGTATCAAATATTATTATATACAGATAACTATATACAGATGTGTTTATTGTTTTCAAATGACATTATGATCACACAGAACACTGTTTAACAAGACGTAATAACAGGTGGATCACATGACTTCCCCGAAGTTGAGTAGTTATTGATTATTTCACTTCTTCTATTTTAAAAGGTTTTTATTCCTGCTTTATTATTCATAAAGTAAATCATAAATCACGCATTTATAATTTTATTATTTGACTTACAAACTACATATTATCATTAATATTTTATTAAAATAATTGATAGTAAAATGAAAATTGCGACCATTCAAATGAATTAAAATTGTATACGTGGCATTAATTCGCAAAAATTATTGTTTTTAATAAAATATTAATAAAATCCTTCATTAATTAAAATGTTTCCTATTTAGGTTTAGTATATTTAATTCCGTTGATTTTGAGTATTCTTAAATCCCTAAGTATTTAATTGCACAATTTCCTGATCCCCAAAGCATAAAATCTAGTATTTAAAAAATTTGTTAAAAAAAAGACTTTTAAGAGTTCAATATCAGATTAAAACAAATGAAAATGTACATAACTCTTTTATATATATACTAACATAATACTGAGGAATTTTATGTCTTTTGAGCATTTCATTATCCATCGTTTGAACACGAAATTTGATACAGATTTTCAATGTTGATGACAAGTCTAACAAACCACAATCTAAATTTCACTCATTTAAACCGTTGCGATTTTTTTATTATTATTATTTATTGCGTTCACAAAGAGACTATCTAATTTATCAAATCTTTGATGAGCAGTATTTGAATTTTTGGTACAGATCCATAAATCTCCAGAAAATCTATATGCTTTAGTTCTTTCATCTAGGATTTGCTTCTTTAATTTATCTTGTCGATAAAAACAGAACAAGAGAAAGTCTACCCATTAACTGATTGCATTTAAAATTTGAAAGAAATTTGCAACTATAGTGGAAAGACGACACAAGTTTCTAATTCGTTTTTTGCTCTATATTGAGTTTGCAGATAAACCAACACAGCAAACATGGTACCAAACATGTGTTTATCTAACGAAAATAATTCTGAACTGGGGAAATACATGTCAATAAATTAAATCGGATGAATTATAAATTTTTTCAGAAAAACCCAACACTGAGTTATTTCGTTTTTTTCTGTGAATTTGAATATTAAAACACAAGTAATTATAATATATTCGAAAAAATTGCTGTAAATAGAATGGTAGAGAGGTAATAGGTAAAAATAATCTAATTAACATTTTTGTCTTTTCCTGAAATACAAATCGAATTTCGTTATAATTTTAATAAAAAAATAAACTTACAAATATCTTTAAATTAAGTTTTTAAACCTTTTTTCACTCACTATTTTCGTGATCTGATTGTGATATAAAAAATGTGCGGAAATGGAATTAGAAATTAGATAAACACACTTATAATAAACAAAAACAGTTATTTATAGATTTTATTGAAACATCTCAATCCAGAAGATTTACTCACTAATTTTTAATTCCAAATATGTAGAAACAAACTCTTGTTTCCTGTGTATTTTTTCCTTTGGAATCTCAAGATTTACTAAACCCTGCTCTATTTCAAAACGCAAAATATTAATTAAATACCTCATTATGATTACGATGTACGAGGCCCATATTCTTTTCAAACATTTCGTTATTAACTATTATTTACCCTCATTAAATTTCCAAACAATTGAACATTGAGAATTATTTTTTAAAAAATGCACGTACCCAAATAAAGTTTTAATAAACAAGTAATCTCTTTTAATAAGCAATTATCTTTAAATCATTTCTAATATAAATATTAATTGCACTGTAAAAGAAAATATATGTTTCCAAATCCCAATCGTATCATATTAAAAAAATCCGATTCAATACACTGACAATTACTGAAATTCTTTTTAACCACGACTACAGATATTGGTTTGATATCTTATCAGACATCATTTTCTTACCGAGCTTCCAACTGCAAATCATCGTCTGAAACTAGTAATCTCCTATTACATCAACAAACTGGGTCCTGGTTCGTTATTTTTGCTGCAGTCGCTTATAGCTCAGATCCCATGCATAATTATGTTCATTAGCCGTTTCGTAAGTCTTCTAATTGGGGATTTACTTAACGAATGATGCATTTTTGGGGAGCACTGCCTGCCCCCCACCACCACTCACCACTTTGATTCCCAAGGGGCGAATTAATGCAAATTGCTAATTTCGGTAACGACGTTCAATACAAACTAACAATGGATATTTGCCTCATCAGCATCAAGAGAACCATCATTAGAGACATCATTAGCGCAGAAGAAGCGATTTAGGTATCATATGTCCTGTGGTTCCGTTTTATTTTCTCGCCCGCTCTGCAATCGGTGTCGGAATTTCCAACTCTATTTTTAGAGCCATCCCCTTGTTTGCGGCCGCTTTTTGTTTGATGACAGATTAATGCCCGATGAAGCCGTCATCAAGAGTTTGAGTTCTGGTGCTACAAAATATGCATATTATGTAGTGTGGCTATGAAATTTTAAAAAATCGCCGTTAAAGCACACATGTTGCGTTGAGTTAATCCCTTCCTTTACAAAACTACTAGAGTGATGCAAGGGGAGGTTCGAATATTTTAAAAAGCATTGGTCTGACTATGTGAGAAGATGCGCAAGATGTTTCTAACATGTTGATATAAATTTTGAAAATATAGGAAAGAGGAAAAAATCGTAATTTTTAAAACAGATATCGGTTTGTTGTTGTTGTTGTTTCTAATGGCACTTGTCATGGGGCAAGCTCGTTGAGGTAGTCTGCGATTTAAACCTAAACAGTGTCACTTGTTTTGTAGTAGCGCCAACTAGGGCCAAGAGTAAGACTTTTGCAACTCACTCCTCGAATTCTTTTGCACAGCGTCTTTTTTCAGGGGGCACATTCTCGCATCTCATAGATAGAAGAACAATCATGTCCGAACGATGGCCAGATCTCGGGGAAGATGCGCTACCCCTATGCCAGGATACTGGCAGGATTTCGGTTTTCAAACGTAAAGGTCAAAACTTCTGGAGTTCATTGTTAGTAAGTTACAAAGGGTTATTAGTAATTAAGAAAACAGTAATATGTTTGAATCCCAGGTACACCTTGAGAAAAATGGGTCGAATGTTTTATGTGGCATTGGTCTGACTATGTGAGAAGACGCCCAAGTGTTTTTAAGATGTCGATATAAATTTTCAAAGTATGGGAAAGAAGAAAAAAATCAAGTTATATTTAAAACGGATTTCGTTTTTCAAACTTAAGATACAACAAATGCTAGAGTTCCTTGCCAATGAAATAATTACAAAGCGATGATTATAAGTAAGAATATATATATATATATATATATATATATAATGAATTTCAGGAAAAGCTTGCGATAAACGGAGTGAAATTTTAACTGCAAATATCGCTCATGAATCATGTGAAAAACGGCATCCCTCTCTATGCGGCAATATTTTGAAAATTTCATATCTTAACACATTCTATTTTTATTAGAATGCAATTATCAGAATAATATAAAAACATATA
This sequence comes from Argiope argentata, assembly GCA_026289955.1. NCBI lineage: Eukaryota > Metazoa > Arthropoda > Arachnida > Araneae > Araneidae > Argiope > Argiope argentata. The sequence goes on along the minus strand of JAOUZG010053171.1, from coordinate 1,101,839 downwards.
TGGCGTTAATAATATGTACTTGAAAAATAAAGAATATAAAGAATAAAGTATATATTAAGAATATAAATATGCAGCATGAAAATCGTCAGCATTCTGCAGACTAGAAAACGACGAAAACAATCAATAAAGACACTGGAGCATAAAAAAATAGATACATTTTTACGAATTTTGTATGTGTATTCAAAATGTGCATGTTTTGTCAAATATACATGTATGTCTTACGCATGTTTAATTTATAAGATAAACTACATATACTGGCAAAAAAAATTATAATTGTATTTCACCGATATAAAAAAAACCCAGTAATTTAATAGTACTTTATTTTAGAGAGGTCACAAAGGAAGTACCGTTTTTCAATTCCTACAATTATTTCACACTCTCCTTTATATATATATTTCTTGTTCAAATTTTCAATCATTAATAAAATACTTTTTTTTTCATCCACTCGAGTTCAAATACATTTTTTTAAACTTGTAGAGGATGACACTAGATGTAATACATTTTTCAAATATTTATACATTAATTAGATTTAATTACTTTTTAATACTTTAAATAAAGTTTTAGAAGTTTGTAATGAAGGTTGAAATTAACAGGCGGTAGTTCAATCGGTAAAATGCAAAGAGAATTTTAGTATTTTTCACTTGTAGGTGAAGAACGCGAGTTTAATTCTTGCAAAAATCAATAATTTTTTGATAAATAATTTATATGATTTGCAATAATTTAATAAAAAGTCACTAAAATGAATAAAAAATGTTGACCTAAATAGAAATTGACTTGAAAATTTACATTACTTTTTTCACAAACTGAACGCTTTTTTGTTGGAATACGAGAAACTTTAGAAGAGACAATCATGCATATATCCAGACATTATCACTTTGACCAATCGAGTCAAAGTAACGAAAGAGATCTAAAGAATTAAAATATGTGCATAAATTTCGCAAATGGAGATTATGTTTTTCAATTTATCGCTTTCGAGAATATTTCACCCATACGTGAGAAACTACCGGGTGTCCAAAAAGTTCCCGTACTCCAAATTTAAAAAATCATTGTGCGTAATTTTTTTTCAAGAATATTAAATTTTGACATACGAGTAATGAAACCATGGACATGCTTCAAGCTTTTATCTGCTATCGACTTATCTCAAAAAATCTTTGGCCACCTCGATCCCCTGATCTGACCATCCAGGACTTTTTTCTGTGGGAATATTTAAAAGACAAAATTTATGAAGGTTATCCTCAAACAATAGATGTTTTGAAAATCGCAATTACCCAAAGGATACAAGAAATCACTCCAAGCATGTTAAAACGCGTTTCGAAAAAAATGCGCAAACGAGTTCAGCTTTGTCTCCAAGAAAGGGGTGGACATTTTGAACATTTATTATAAATGTAAGTTCAGTATTTTTTCCTTGGTTATGTTAAAAGTGCTTTTTATCATTGGCATAAAAATAATTCTTTTTAAACCTGTTGTTTTCGTAAAATAAATTCACAAATCATCAGTACGGGAACTTTTTGGACACCCTGTAAAAATTCGGCAGATGATTCTAGTTGAATATGGAATTTGCAAACGAAGTTTGTTTTAATTTATCGCATTGAACTGCAAGCAAGCGCACAGAGATCGGGCAATACTTCCTGTTTATTTATTTATTCAAAATTTTATATATGTCTACACTTGTTCTTTCGTTGTACTTTGCTTTTTCTTTTTTTAATAGTCCAGAGAAGTTGAGGAGTTAATGCATACATACTTCATAAATTCTTAGTAGACTATGAGATAACAAAAGAAGTGGATATGAAAAAATCTTATCCTTATATCTTATTTATTTTAAACCTTATATCTTATTCTTGTATCTTAATACTTATACTATAAATCTTATTCTTATATCTTATTATTTATCCTATACTTTATATCTTACTGTTTATCTTCATCGCTATTTGAAGAAATAAAACAAATCCTTGATTAAAATCTAATCTAAACAGCTAGTTGAGAATTATTTTCAAGATTTAAACATTAAATCAAAGAAAAATTCACAAAAATGATTATCTGTTACTCAGACGAACACTTGACAAAGAGACCCCTTGACTAATAGATGTCCTATAAAGTCAGTTCCATTTTACTGTTGTAATAATGTAATACAGCATATTTAGTACAACTTGATGAATATCGAGCGTTGCTCCTTTGTTTTAATTAGAATAACCGAATACATTTAAATTGTTGTAATGAGCTAAAAATTACAACTAAATTAAAGCTCATAGTAAAATTCCTTTCCGATTTCAATCATTAGTTTCTTAGAACTCGTTTCGCATTATTTGCAATTGATTCTTGAACTATGAATATGACACTTGGGCATAAGCTAAGACGATTGGCTTTTAATTTTATAAATTATCTAATATAATTTCGTTATTTGTTCTTTATACCATTATTAATTATCGTATAAGTTACTTTGAATATTATAAGGGAAAGCAGATAGCGTGCGAATATCGCAAGAAAGGATCTTAAAATAATGTATCTTTGCAAACTATCCAGTTAAATAAATTATTTACACGTAGAGTTAATAATAGTATTAAATGTCAACTGATGACTTACTTCCATTTCTTTTAATCATAGATTAATACATTATTTTTTATTATACTCCATCAATAAAAATGTCAGAGTTGTTATTTCAATACTGAAATAACATTAAAATAGTCATGAAATGATTTCGAAAAAAAAATGGCTAAGAGCAGAGTTAATTACCAGCAAATAAATAACAACATAATAATAAATAATAATATATATTTAAATACAGTTCTGAAATTAAATTAATCTCATCATTTCTAATATTAGTTGTAGTAATATTTAAATACAGTTCTGAAATTAAATTAATCGCATCATTTCTAATATTAGTTATGGTAATGTTTGTAAATTTATAATAAGGGCTAAAATTAATAAAATCAAATACGATAATATACACGAAATAACTATTAAAATAATTCAAAAGTAAAACTAAGTTCCACAGAAAAATTACTATCAAAATTTATTTTTCTCATTTACTTATAAATAACAGATTATCTGTAATTCATCATTAATAAAACATTTATATCAATTTCATCACCAATAAAAAAACTAAATTATTGTCATATAATAAGCTAGAAGCAAGGTTATTAAAATATACAGTAAAAGTCGAAATTCATAAAGAGCGAAATTTTTAAAATTTCCTTCAGCTTTTTATAGTTTTAACAATCACATATATTTAAATACAAATCTAAGAATAATCTTCAAGATATAATCTTTTCTCTTATAAAGTGCTTTATCTCGAAAGGCTACTACGCACCATTAGAATTGACAGTCTAGATGTTTTAAAGGGCCTCCCCTCCCCCTTTTCAAACAGACGTCTGAAGAAAAAGAAACCAGACGTCGACAAAAAAAAAATCACAAATGTTATTTTAACAACCAACCCCGTCACAAAAAGCGGCAGGCCTATTTAATTTCCAAATCAAGCCTCTGCCTGTCAACGGGGAAATGGACCTTGTTTTCCATCCATCAACCTGGTGGCACGAAGAAGGGCCCGAGAAACGTGACAACCCCCTAACGACGCCAAATTCTAGCAGAAGAGGGGTGGTCGGGAGATGGATATGCGCTCCGACATCATCCGTGGCATGGCATCCGGCGACGCCCAGAACAATCCCTTGAAGGACCTCGGTCCAGCCGTCAGACGTCGAATTACCAGCGCAAAAAGTCCAAATGGTCGCTGGCAACCGGACTTGTCCACTTATTGTCAAGTGACAACGAATTCCATTTTGTTAAAGGGACAGAAATATAAAAGGAATCAAATGGGACTTGACAGTGTCCGAGTGCTCTGGGAGTTAATGCAGTGCCCCGACTCTTTTGGACCATTAAGGATAAAGATCTGGCGCGAGAGAAAAGTCGAGATTCTTTCCTTTTTTTTCACTTCGCTTCATGCTACCGTTTTTACTTCACGCTATTTTTTTTTTTCACTTTCGCTTCTGTTATATCCTAGAGGATGAAATTCGGATCTAATCGATCAAGGAAGGCTTTTCCAGGAAAAGCTGTTATCGGGAGGGTGGGAAGTCGATTGGAAAAGGGGTGGAGGGGGTCGGTTAGAACATTTTTGCCTCTTCGTTTTAATCATTGTGCGGATTTTGAGTGGATTTGGTGTTCACGCCTTCACTCACCCCCTCTCTCTCTGAGCTAAGTTGATTGCTTCCTTTCTTTTTTTTTCCCTTCTCTGTTCTCGGCAAACGAACAACAAAACACAATTAAAGAAAGGCGTCGTCATGGGCAATAGCAAGTTGTCGTGAAAATAGAATTAAATCTCTGAGTGCCACTGTTAACGACAGAACGAGTTAAAGAGCTTGATTCCAGTAAGATAATTCCTCTCCTTGGGGACCGAGAGAAAGGTCTTAGGGAGGAATAAGACAAAGGAAAAAAAGTTTTATTTGATTGGACGTTTCAATCGCGGACACAGTGGATTCAAACGTCATCTTCCGATTATTTCTTTCAGAACATAAAAATACCTTAATAATTTTAAAACAGTCAGATACTAAAACTATTTTTTTTAATCTGATTTTGGAATGTCGACATTATACCCATGCTTATATACATATGCATACATATGTTTAAAGAATAAATAAAAGTTCATTTATTTGAATCGCTGGAAAATACCTTTGATATGAATTTGAAATCTTATGAAACCAAGGAAGTATCATTTTACATTTAACAATTAAATAATTATTGCAACAACTAACAACCGTTTTTGAATTTAAATACTAAGCATCATTTTATCAATAAAAAATGTGTCAATAAGACAAATCTTTCATTTATAATTTTGTCTTAATGCAAATAGATTTTTTTGTAAATTTGACTTTCATCTATCATATTGATAAATTGATTTTTTTTGTAAATCTGTCTTTTATTTGTCTTAGTAACAATTTGATTTTTTTGTAAATTTGACTTTTATTTCTTTTCAGAAAAATTATATTTCTTAAGACAAATATTATGTTGATTGCCTTAACTTAATCCTTATCCTGATTGTCCATCTATTATCTCTACTTGACTTAAGACAAATTATCTTGTCTTAGGACAAGTATAAATGAAATTGCCTATAATTCTCAAAAATATATATTACTTAGAATTCTTAAAATTAGTTTTCACTAATTATTTTAGCATTTGAATAATCTGTGTAACCTAGGCGGGATAAATTGTTTGCTAATTAAATTCATTTGAAAAATTAAAACACTTTTGCAGAATCAATTATTATCTTATCAAGAAGCGATCATCGATAATTTGAGTTCATACACATGAATTTGAAGTTTGAAAGAAAAATTTAACCTTTCCCATTCGCGATTCTATTTTCTTCAGAAAATGTGTCAAAACTCGAAAATGAGAAAATAATAAGAGCAAGCATATTACTATATGAAGAGAGAAACGAAGATTAATTAAAAATAACTGCCAAGTTCGCTCTAATTATGTTTTATCATTCCATTTTTTAATTAAAAGTTGAATAATCTAAAACTATGACACAATTTGACAATTTTCAAGACGATAACGATTTTTTGCTATACCTTGCTTAGGATTGTGACCTGAAGCTTAAAAAGTCTAATGCTTTAAACAAGAATATTGAACAATTATCATCAAATTTATACCAACAGCCAATGCAACAGAGAGTCACTTATATATATAAAAAATTATTTACATTATCTATTTATTTTCATAGATAAAATTTATATATAGTCCGTTGATTACTTTATGTACTTTTTGAGGATCTGAATTGCGTTATTATATGATTACGTTTAGTTTTTTAGACTATTTCAAGAAAATTATGATTAAATATGGAGATAAGAATATATCTTAACCAAATATTAGCGTAATAACATATCTTTTAAAATGAAATCAAAATTTGTTTAGTCACAGTGACGCTGCAACAATTTTGTTTCTAATTTTGTTATGCATTTTGTTTACTGCAATAAATATTTCCTTTTATTTGTCTTAAAAGAAACAATATAATAATGAATAACAAAAATTATTTAACCTCTTATAAATTCGTATTATTAAAATGCAAAGAGTTATTAGGACTACGATGATGAGATGGTTCGAGATTAGAGAGCCACAGGTGCGAGATTAAATAATAGTAAATGATTCATCATGTAAACCTGCTTGGTATACGCCGAATCTGTGATGGTAACGTAACGTAACGTTACGTAATTAAACGTAACAAAGCCCAAACGTAATTAAAGCCGGCATGTTTCGTTCTTATTCATTCAAATTTGTTAGTCAAATCCAACATAAATTATATTCCTTCGACAATTTCAAGGTTTCATTTTTTTTAATGAATCTAAAGAAACACGTAACTGTAACGTCAAAATTCACTACATTTGATCACATGTTTGATTAAATTTGCCTTCAGTCGTTCGTATTTCATCTAGAATTGTTAATCGTATAACGTATTCAAACATTTTATACTCAATAAATGTAAAATGAAAATAAAAACTTAGTCAATCGTGTAACGAACTCCAACATTTCATACTCAATGAATGTAAATCACAAAATAAAACTTCATGAATATAATTTATAAATGACTTCGAAATAAGAGGAATTATTTATTTCCTAATAATGGAAAATTTAATTTTAAAGACAAAATTTTAACACTAGAAATCGAAACTATTGAACATTAAGGACCCTTCCCTATATCACACTGAAAAATCCAATTTAGTTTGAAATTAAATTCTGTAGTATAGAACGAGAAGAATTTTTAAATTTAACTTAAATTTTTTTTAAACTTTAATTGAAATTAATTTATCTATTTCAAAAAAATTCTGGTATAATAAATACTAATTTCCTCTATTAAACAATTTCGTAATCAATCATTATGTTCTGCGATTATAAAATTTTATTTCTGAGTCCTTTTATAAAACATTTATATTTTGTTAAAATCTTTAAATAAAGAACAATATATAATAAATTGTTTCGTGAGTGAGACAGCCAAGCGCATATTAATCAAATTATTGGATTCCATTTCCTATGTATTTTTCAACCAACAGAACTATTTCTATCAAATAAAATTACATAGCATCAAACAAAACGTCTTTTCTTTCCTTTTCCCAGCAAGCTCAAAACTACCGACAAGTTGCGTCTTTACCTCATACTCTCCCCTCAGCCATCATCATAATTCAAATATAAAGAAGACACAGCACGAAGTAAAAACAATACACAAACCTAAATCGCCCCTATAAACATTCTCACGTAGTGAAACGCAGCAACGGTTTCCCCCGCAACTACTTATACATAAAAACTTTGTTATGAAAAATTGCTTGGAGTGGACTCATATTATGTATATTTAAGGATAAACTGTCTGGGAGAACGGTTAAAGTTGATGGATAGTCTTCTAGCATTCTTTCCCTTTATACGAGAGGATATGGAGAGCGAGGCGAATGCAAAAATCGTGGAATTCCAACATTTCCAAAGAGAATGTTTTCCTGGACAAAAAGACATTCCACTATTTCATTTTTCCCTCTTTTACCGCACGTTAAGTTACACGAAGGCGGAAAATTCTTGCGACTGTTCCATGTTTTACATTTTATTTCAGAATAATATTTCCATTTGCGTTGTTTCGCTGGAAGACTTCATTTAAAACTCTTTATCATATAGAAGATCTCGGCTGCCTTTTGCTGCTTTGTGTTTGTTGCTCTTCACGTTTATTATTATTCTCTCTCTCTCTCCTAAAGAAAAAAAAGAGTTCTCAGTAGCTTGATTTTTATTTTGTGTTTTAAGATGGAAAACGGTAATCGGAAATACAGAAACCATGTTAGAAGAGTTTTCTCCATTTTTTTTTCTTTTCATTATTTTTTATCTTGTAGGGGAAATTGTAATTTGGATTTTTGAATAAATACATCAGTATTAATAAAAACCCCACTCTTGATTGAGCAGTGTAAATTCATTTGGATTGGCATTAAATGTTTGATTTCTTTTTAAGGCGGGAAGATGAAAGAATAAGAACATATGGTTTCGGTCGGAAAAGAGCAGATGGGGACTGTTAACACCAAACGGTCGGTACATCGTTGTTGAAGTTCAAATTTCAACCAAGATTACTTAACAAGCGAAAAAGTGCAATCTTAGCACTTATTATTCAGTTATACGCATCAGGCTTACAATATTTTTTTCTGAAAGAAAAAACACACAAAGAAAATAAAATTTAAACCACAGACAACATTAGCTTCACGAGACCAATTTATATAAAATGCAAAGTAATAGTTTTTCATATAAATATCTCATTTAGTTTTCTCTATTTTAAAATATTTGAAGCGTGGCGTTTTAAAAGAATTTTAAGGGATTACTGAGCTTTAAAAATTGAAAAATACAAGACTTTTGCTGAAATTATTAATTATCTATAACAAAACAAATTTATATTTCTAAATTAAACAATGAAATATATTTTTTTTTTTTACATCCGTTTTACCAGCGATGAAAAAGTCAAAATCAGGAAATGCCTGTGATCAACTTTCAAATAACTTGAAAACAGTCATCAAAAATATAGAATTTTTTCTAATAAAATACAAAATGTCCTCAATATATTTTTAAGGCTCAGAGACCCGATGCCAGTCTTCAAGGGTTAAGTTAAATATTTGGTCATTAAGTCGAGTAACAGCAGATCACACCGCTGTGGCCCACTTTCGAAGTAAAAAGCATAAAACTATCATTCTTCTAGTTTTATTTTCCCCTTTTAGCTGCAGTGAAAAATCAAAAGTAATCAATTAGCTAAATCTCATACAAATTTAATAAATTTTCATATGTATTTTTAATTGAATCTATGGGATAGATGATCAATTATTATAATCAGATAGTGACCAATTATAATAATAAGACTTCAATTTTATAATCAATATCTTGAAAGAATAACGATACTTTTTTGTTTTAAATGAAACTATTCATAGTCGTCAGTTTTAGAAACCGGTAATCAAAGAGTTAAGAAACAATAGTTGACTTTATAAAAAACGAATTAAACCAATAAAATTTAATCCGTTATTTTCTCAGTCGTTTTTTTAAAGCGCTCATAGAGCTACCTTTAATTGCGGTGATTCTTTTCAACATCAGTTTTCTTTAAGAATTTAATTACTTTCTTTTATTGACAGGAATATACTTTTATTACTAACTTCACATGCACACTGCTGTTTTTTTGAGTAATTAATCGTCTCCTTTAAAAATTTAAAAATATGTTTTCCAACTTGCCATTTAAAATTGATGTCCATAATCTAGACATAGCAAAATTACGTTTAAAATTTTTAAATATTTCAGTTAGAAACAAAAATTAAATTAACATTAAACAATACAAAAATTATACTCAAATATATGTAAAACGACGACGCTTCTTCATATTAACTCTTCTGGCTGAAATTTAAAGTCAATAATTTGAAAGAGTACAAACTGCCGATTGTTTTTCCAGAGAAATTATTATTTTTTGCAATTTTTTTTCTTCACAGTAATGTGGTATGTTTTGATTTGAAATATCTTTCAGCGTATTGAATTGTACAACATAGCTTTATAAGGAGAAAAAAATAAAAATGGATACTCATATGCAATGAAAGCGTTAAAATTATATGATAAAATCATGAAAATCAAATTACGTTTTGGAATTTGATTTATTAACTTTTAATATATTTTATGTAATTTGGAACTCAGCAGAAACTGACAGTTTTCAATATTAAAATTCTTTATTTTACACTTTTTAATGTTAGTAGAAGAAAATAAAGCTTTCGAACATTTAAATCACGAAATTTTGAATTTTGAATTATGCAATAATGCATATAAATCATGTAGATCAATGAACTGAAAAATATTTTTTAATGAATTGGAAATTGTTAGAATAATTAAGGAAATATTGTTACCAAAGAGAAAATATAATCTGACCCTTCGATAATAAAATATGCTTATTATCGTGCTCTTTTGAAAATAAAAAATCGGAACCAGTGAAACATATTTAAATCAATTTCATTGATTTAGAAAAAAATTCCTTTTTTGGCATGAAGAAATCGTGAAAAAAAAATCGTAAGATGAATTTCAAAACACTATATTTTCATACATTGTTTCTAATAACAAATCCATATGGTAAGTGTTTATAACTACTACCACAAATCTAATTAGTTTAAAATAAAAAGATAGTGGTGATACAAACCTATTTGCATTATGAGCAGCTTCGATTCCTCGGACTTGCAATTTTTTTATAAATAAAATGTTCCATTTGGCCCATTAAGTATATATTTATATATATATATATATATAATAACGAAAAGATTAGATTATAGCTAGGCTCGCTTTCCAACATTATTATTGGCAGTCCGAAAATAGCCGATTGAATCCCGTTATTTAATACGGTTTTATCTCGTATTTGTTGAATTCACAAACCTTTACTACCAAGCAATTTATTACTACCCTTAAATAACAAAAATAATTATTAGAATGTAATATATGCACTTATTTAACATTATATTATTCTGTAAATAATATTTATGCACAATACACTTCTAATTGTGTACAGCCGACCACCCCGCCACCACTGAAGGTTGCAGTATCGACAGGATTGTAGACAATACACTGTCTCTCTCACACATCATTTCACTCACTGTCTCGCCCTGTACCTAATTTACAAAAACCTTTTTTATATTAAAACTATAAAATTCGGCCATAGTAAGCGCTTCCTAGGACGAGGTTAACAAAGTTTTAATTAGATCAATAATTAAAATTATTCAAAAGGATGATATATTTTTTTCTAAATTCGGGGAATGTTGTTTAACATTTTAACAAAAATATCCAAAAGAAGAAAAGAAAATTTTTCAATATATATAACAAAATTTTTTATTGATTTTTTTAATGCAAAATATCAAGGCATATCCTAATGATCTTAATCACTTTTGTGCGCGAGTCCATGCAAGTTAAGGTTTCTATATTCAGAAGAGCATTCACAAGTCAAAAAAGGAAAGGAAATGAAAATGGGAAAAAAATATCTATAATGGAAATATGTATTTTATTTTTCTGTTATTTGTTATTTATTTTCAATGCAACATATCAAATCTTCTTATCGCTGCACCAAACTGTAGTTGTGCAATAAATTTTAATATCTTTTTTAAAAAATCGATATTAAGCCGAATATTTTTAAATAAAAATTAAATAAAAAACTCGTCTTGTGACAAGGCAAATGCACTAATTAAGAGTATTTTCATGACAGAAAAAACAACAACTGTGTTTCGTAGTTAAAAAACACATAAGAAGAGAGTGAGAGAAAAGTCACTAAAACCATTTGTCATTGCTTCGCAAAAAAACTTATTTCTACAGCAGTTTTGAAATTCAAAGAACAAAGATGAATAAACAAAGTTATTAATTTTTAAATAAATATAGTTAATTAGAGAGTATATTGTGTCTAATTAGATCAACATATCGAATAATATTCATTGATACAAATTAAAATCGTCAACCCAACTTATAAAAATATAAATATACTAATTATGTACATTTTCTCAACAATAAAATTGTTTTATTACATTGTTGTAAAAAAAAACATAATATAAAGATGAAAAAATAGATATTGCCATACGAAAAATTATGATATTTGCAATTAATAGCTTTAATTAGAGGACATTTTCAATCATTTCTAATTTTATTTCCAATTAAGTCTAATACTGGGACCACTGGTAAATTTATTACTACTAGACAAATTTTTTGTCCTTCCGAGACAAAATTTGTAGAAAAAAGATAATATTTTTAATTTAATTATAAAAAAACTGTTTTCTTCTATTTAAATTAATTCCAAATAATATTTTTAAATTATTTTTTAATTAATTTTTCTACATTTTAACAGAAAAATTAAAAGTATTTCAATTTCTCCATTAAAATACTTTTTAAATTATTAGAGTAATGAAGAATATATTTTTGGAAGTTCTTCATTGGTATTCCACTTTACATATGGCGATTTATATAAGTTTACAGCTTTCAGAGAGTATTCATTAATTAATAAACATAAAGCAAATTATATTTCTAAATTCAGACTGAAATAACTTTGACATAATTAACATGGAATTGTATGACAGGCATCAGACAGTCATGTTAATTGAAATATAATTGAATATATACATTGAAGTCAATTAAAAAAATTATAAATAATAATAACTATGGAAATAATTGTCTGCAGAACGACTTAAAAAAATTATATTAATTTTCTTATTTGTCACAGATTAAAGCTTTTTCTTTTAGCAAAAATTTCTAATTTTGGGATCGCGAAATTTTTGCGTCCCTATATAAAATAAATTTACATATAGCATTAGCACAAAAAAAACATCGATTAAAAATCCGTATTCAACAAAATAAACAGAAAATGCCTGTTACCGTTTACTCCCAGTCGAGAAACAAAAATCTAGTCAACTCTGCAAGCGGATGAAAATAACAGAATGTTGTATTTTTCCATTCCAGTCAAAAGTATTCGATCCTACCCCACAGCTGCTCGCCGTTCTCCGCTTTTCAAGTGTTTCGCACTCTTCCCCTTTTGAATCATCGCCGCTAAGAGGGCGTAAGTAGGCCCAGACACAACATCCATAATTCTGCCTGAGATTTCCAAATGTGTTTTCTACCTTCCCTCGGTTTCATGTTACCGCCCCTAATGGAGGAGTGCCCCTTTCCCTCCTCCGCCGCGGAATGGGTGTCAAAACTAACATTAAAGGCAGCATTTCGGTACGGAAACCCGCACCTGCAATTCATGTGCGATTCCACACATGTATTATAAGCTGGGGTTTCCTCCGTATTAGGGGATCTTGAATTATTTTCATTAGCGACCCTCTTGCTGAAAGTTGGCATTCTCCCCCCATAGCAGAATCGTGTGTGTGTAATGTCACTCTTTTTTTTAAAACAAAAAGGTGGGATCTAATTAAGAGTCACGAAAAATGCCTTCTCTCTAATTCCTGGAAAACAATAACGGCATATTCGAAATTTTAAAAAGAAAAATAAATACAGATTTATTTAAAGAATTTAATCAGTGTTCGTACGGGGAAAACTCATGAGTAGCCATTCCGTCTCCTTTTTTTCATCATCAGTTTTCTCTAAATGTTGATTCTGTTTAAAATTTCTTAGATTTTCTTATAAGAAAATTAAATATTTAGTTCAACACTTTACTCTTTCTAAGACTGAAAGCTAGCTATTTTATTTCCTAATGGACTAGATGTTTTAAATTTACTTGCGTCTCTTTTTTTTCCTATTCGATAGATAAAATTCTTCACTAGAACAATTATGAATGTTGACAAATAAAAATATGAAAAGAATTAGAATGTCCTCTTTCTTTAGAACTTTTCATTTATTTTCTCATGGAATTATCGATAATAATCTGTGAGGAAAAGTTACTTTTTTTTCTGTATGACGCGAAGCCAAACTTTTCCGAATGGCATCAATAAAATTTCTTTAAAATATCCAAAAGAAGTCAAAATTTTCATAGACGATTTATTGTGTTTATTATCAGGCCACAACATGAAATTGTTTTGAGGATGAGGTTTTTGGGGGTCAACAAAAATCCGTAGGCGAAAAATAAAACTTTTATTATCTGCACGAGCATCTCAAAAAATTAGCTTTTAATAACGCGTTGCCATTGCAATTGCAAAAGCTTTTATTAAAATAAATAAGTGGATGACTAAAGCAAATAAGCCTAGAAAAATGTCAATTTGAACACATGATTATATGAAATGAAATAAATAGGAAATGGGATATTTTTTAAACAAGAAATGCGAGACAAAGTTTTTTGGATTTGCAATACTTAAGTGACTCATTCGATGAAAAAATTAAAATGAATAAAACTAACTTGCACGATCACGTGGTTCTTGGCCGTTCAAGAAATGATGTTCTGATATCATACATTGAAAGATGCATAGCAGGTTTCATTTTAATCTCTTTTTTTTCACGATTTCTTTCTTTGTTGTGCCATACATTACCAATTTAAAAATCTAATAGGGGAGATTGAAGGATCGTTAAATTATGAGTTGTGAAATAACGGTTACTGAAAATTGAGACAGCACTTGGTATCACGTGCAAGACATTTATAATTAATATTTTGGCCACAAAAAATGGGATCCACAAAATAGTATGAGAAAAATGATAAATAAATTATAAGAATATTTATCAAATCAAGTCATTTTGTTTTAAAATGTGACTACCTCTTTTTCTAAAAATACTTTTTTTACGAAATTTTAAAATTGTTTGACTTTCTGCTGAACATCTCCGCCATAAATTACACACAAAAGAAGATTGTCACCTAGCGATTTTATTTTAATCTCATTTTAGATGTCCCCTTTCCAAAAATTTTCTTTTTGCGAAATTTTTACTTTCTCAAAAAGGTTCAGGACAAAATTTTCCTTACATTTTAAATCACTATGTCATGAATTTACTTTAACTTAGTTTCAATTTTGTCTACAGTTCTTCAAATTTCATTATTATTATTATATAGGAACTTTAAATAATTTTTGATGCTTTTTTGTACTTTGATAAGGGGCTAGAATGTTAAATTGTGAAGAAACCCTGTTTCATAATGAAAATAATGTTATAAAAAATAGATAGATAATAATTTATGTTATAAATAAAAAAAATGAACAATATCATGAAGTTTCCGAAACAACTTACCAAGTATTCAGTAAGATAGCATTTCCGTTATTTTTTGTTCTAAAATCAGTTAAATCTTGTCTGGATATTTAATACGGCAGAATGAAGGCTTCATTCATGTTTCCATGAATGAGGGTTGCTCCTTACTTTTTGTAAACCATAGAAAATCATAGCCAAACTCTAATGTGTAGTGTTGTTGTTTACAGAGATAAATTTGGACTGATCACAAAACGTTATACAAAATCAGTGAACAGTTAATATTGCAATTCAAAATTGCTTTGTCATGCAGATGATACTTAAAATTGCTACTGGAATGAGTTATACATTCGAAGCAAATTTTGTAATTGTCATCTTATTACTTTTTTTTTTTAAAAAAAAAGAGCATTTAGAAAATGCAAAGGTTTGAAGACTTCTTTCTAAACAATTGGATGTCCGACGATCTTTCCAGAATAGCACATTGTCGCGGTATTAAATCATACTAAACCAACCAACAAAACAACGAATCACAGACATTTCAAACAACTACTATTAATTTCAATTACAATGTATTAAAAATCATTCTTTAATTTTTCCATGATTTTTGTATTGTAACTGCAATGTAAATTAAATGTAACCAAAGGTTTCGCAGCAAAACCTCGTTTAATATTTCTTCTGAAATGTCATTAACTCGTACAGTTAATTCATGAATTTATAATAAAAATATTCGGTTTGCTGACGTTTATATAAAAGGCTCGGATCAAATGACTAAACCGTATTAACGCCTCTGATTTAAATGAACAATGAATTTTATTAAAATAGTATGAGTCGCACTATTTTTATTGCGTAAAAACAATAAAAAAACCAAACTTCAGTCCTTATAATTTTATATTATAAAGGAAACTCATATTTTTATTTAAGATTTAAAATTTGCATTTACTCTTTTATAACTATACAATTATGATTATAATCTGAAATCATATTCCAAAAAATGAATATTAAAAAATTAACACGCATTCCAACAACTAATGCCAAAATTTATGTGAAAAATAGATGAAATATAAAGAAAAATAATGTATTAAATTTTCGAGTAATTTGCTGCGTAAAAAAATTGCATTTTCTGTATCTTCTACAGATTAAACAGTATTTCACCAACCAATTGCATAAATTTAAATATTCACGATTCCAATAAAATTTGTGAAATAAATAAAACATTTTAGAAAAACTTCCCAAATGTTTCTTTCGAGATTATTACATGGATTTGCAAAATAAAAAATTTAATACATTTGACGAAAAATATAATATGGCAGATAAAATTAATCACAGTAAACGTCATGAGATAAGGTCATATTAGTGAAGAACTGAAAAATGTATGACGGTTAAACATAGTTATAGTTTAGAAACAGTTATAAATGTAAAAGCGCCTAAACCTCACTCCGGGTAAGAAAGCCGGTAATTCAAGACATAATTTTACCAAGATCCATTATGTTCGCTAACGAAATGAACCTTATTTCTAATTATTCATTAAAGTTTTCATCCTCAAAAGCGGTATGGTGTAGCATTTTTAAAAAGCGCGGATACCTTTCAGTTTCTGATAATAGCACAAAATCTGGAGGTTGTTATGCAGTATTTTAAAATAGGGCATATTCTTTAACTAAATTAACTAAACCAATAATAAAACTTCTTTCTGAGCCAGGTAGAAGCTAACCATAACATATTCTTAGTGAGTTGTCAAAAAACTGAATCATGTACTGTCAATCAGACGAACAATTTTACTCTCGTTTTAGTACTAAAGATATGAAAAGAAAAAATGCGAACTATTAAACTTTACAATGCGCTTCGTCCAAATGTAAACATTCCTAAAATAATGATGACTCGTTAAAATGAGTCTCTCCCTTCCTTTTATCCCCCCTTGCACTGACTTACCGGATGTAATGTTTGGATGAGTCATCAAAGGATGCAAATTTGTTGCCTTTGATAAGCTACACGCGTAATTGGCACTGCGAAACGTTTTTTTCATCCACCGTGTTTGAACAGCTGCTCGACACCACTGGAAGCACTTGCAGGGCGTGTATTTGTTAACTAATCAAAGCACTCAAGTGAAAAACAGTCCTTCATATGTAAATGTGGAAAATCACTTATTATATTTTTCTGCTATCGTAATAAATTCTACACGTAAATAATTTAATTATAAGATATCACGAAATATCTTATAACATAGTATATTTTGATTATTTATCAGTGTATGTCATAAATTTTAAATAATTTATCATTTTATTATAAAGCTCAAAGCATTTCTCGTGGCTTCAAAAGTATGTAAAAAATGTAAGAATTTTAAATAATTTATCGTTATTTTACCAAGCGAGAAGCATTTCTCGTCGTTCAGAAGTCAGCAAAAACAGAATGAATTACAATAACTGATTTGAAAATTAAAAAATAAAAACATTTTTTAACCTTAAACATTATACTTTATTTTTTAATTTATATTCTATACCTGTATTTTATTTGAAATGTCATATTATTTAATAATTATGTTTAAATGATACTGTAATTATTAAATACTACATAATCTATATTGCTTGAGCTATTTAGACTTCTTAACGTTTTCTTTTGATTGCCTCTTAACTTTTTGTTCTCGATTTTTTTTTCTTCGTTGGCTGTTTCTAGTTTTTTTGCATCTAGCAAAATGGGCAAAGTTTTTTTTATTTTAATTACTTTGAAATGGCTTTGATTTCGATTCTTTATTATTATTATTATTTATGAACTCTTTAACGTTGTAATGGGAATTTTGTTACTAATATAATTCGTCAACAAAATATTTTATTATGCATGCAATGTTTAACAATATCTTAACTTATAAGTAAAGGTAATTACCAGAAAAATATTTCTAAAAAAAATGGTAACACCAATATAGTACTGAGTTCTGTTTTTTTTAAACTATACTTTTATTAATTTTCTTCTCATTGTTAGCGAATTGCACAGTAATTTTACATTGCGAAATTACTAATATCCTTTGCAGTTATATTTGCAAAATTACTTTCCTCTTATTAAATAATATGTTCATTCATCGGCCAACATCACTTTATTTAAAAAAATCACATAAAAAGACGATCAAATATAACTGCAACGGTGCTAAATTGATTTCCCATTAGTTCCTCGATGACTGTCATCGTGGAAAAGCAGAGGATAAAACGAAATAAAAATATTGGTTGGTTGGTTGGTTCTAATGGCACTTGCCTATGGACAAGCTCGCTGCTGGACCCAGCAGCAGATTTAAGCCGAGTGAAGCGTCTCTTGTTTCAAGTAGCGCCAACTAGGGCCAAGAGTACGACTTTTGCTACACACTCATCTCATTCGCTTGCACAACCCCTTTTTACAGGGGGGCATATTCACACATCTCACAGATAGTACACAGAATAACAACCATGCCCGAACCAGGACTCGAACCCAGGACCTCCTGAACACGAGGCAGACGCGCTACCCCTGTGCCAGCAAGCCGGCAATAAAAATATTGATTTAAAAAAATAATTATATTTCAATTCTGTAAATTGATCAAAATCCATTCATTTAAATTAGATTGCTTAAAAGATTACTTTTAACGCATATGCAATTCAGATTGCCAACTTTTAACTTAATCTTTTATGGTATTACTTAACTACATCTTAAAGAAAATAATGATAACAAATAAAATTCATTAAAATGTCAAGGTAACTTTATAGAACTATTTGATTATTAAAAATAAGCACCAAATTTAAAGTATTACTTGCAACTTTTCCTGGTATCTAATCTTCAAAACATAATATTAAGAAATAAGCACTTATTAATACTGTAATTTTGCTGTTCCTCCTAAGATTTTATAGAACTTATTATGAAGAAATTTAATTTAATTACGGTAGGTTATAGAATACTTCTATTATATTCAGGGTCGATACTATAGTTATTGAAGAATTAACACATCTTATAATCCTAAGCAATACACATTTTTTCTGTAAACAGACGAATTATTATTCACATATCAACATATTTTTTATTTTTATCAACAATTAATGATTGTTTCTAGATTATTTTTATTCAGGAATTTTTATCGAAAAGGTATATAACTTTTTTATTTATTAATTAATAAAGGCTCATGACTGCGCAATATGTACGTTTATACATGTCTGCATTAAAACAAAAGGATGTAAAAGGTAATGAAATGGTAGGCATCATTGGATTGTACTTGGCTTACTATTATCCTAGTATTTGAATAAATCAAAATTTCTATTTACAACAAATTTAGTTGGTATTTAGAGTAAATAACATAATTCCATCAGCTTGCTTGCGGGTCTTCTCAATCCAGCTGCACCTGGCAGCTGTTACTCAGCTAATTCGGTAAACCGCCGCTGATTAAAGAATACAATCCCGATTATGGAATAAGAAGGGGAAAAAACGAACGAAGTATCTCAAAATCTTTAAACTTATTCCTCTGTTTCTACGTTACACATATAAAAAATAATGGTTGAAAAATCCATCGTAACGAAAAAAACTCCGCTAAAAGTTAAAGAAAAATTAGTACATAATTTCAATAAATTTAATTATTGTTGATTTAGGCTTCTTTAATTCGTTATAATTCAATTTTTGCATTGTAACAAAAAAAATTTCCTAAAAGAAGTGTGTGTGTTTCGATTGCAGAAGTCTTAAAATATCTCGGTATCTCAAAGGTTAAAATAATAATAATAATAATAATAATAATAATTCGAGTATTTCATCGATTGAAATTCATTCGGAAATAATATTTTTTTAAAAAAAAAACGATATATCAATGTCTAAACTTATGATTAGAAAGAATAAAACACAGTTCCTCGCAATGTAAACAAAGCGAAACCTAAAGAAAACACAATCGGAAAAATCAAAAATTAGGAGACTCACCTTTATTATTTCACAAACGCTCTGTGGTGAAAGATTCAGAAAATAATTCCACAACGACGTTGTTTGCAAACTTGATTCAACAGCAACAGAATTCAGAAATTCGTAGAAGTAGATGGCAGCTGTTAAGTGGCAGACGATTTCAAAGTCATGCTCATCAAACGCAGGGATGCGGAGAAGAAAAGCGTCGTTCCGTCACTGAAAATCACGTGAAAGCACGCAACAGTAAACAGCAGAAAAGTTCTCTTCCACTCCTCCGCTGGGATGAACAACGGAACACTGCGAGTGCTTCCGATGCGAGCTCGAGCAGCACATTTGGCGAATATAGGGTTGCTGGAACGGATAGGATTTCATCGCCAAATTTTAGTGACAGGGAGATGGATATCGGTTCCCCCTGGGTACCTATTGCCTTTTGTTATTTTGAGTACGAGAAAAGATCAAGTAGATCGTGCGATTTCGTTTTCATTGACTACATTTAGACTCTGGACAGAGCAATTTTGGACCTATCACGTCAAACATTAAATCTTACAACATCAAAATAAAAAAAAAAATTTAAAATATCTAATTGAAATGAAATATTACAAGGAAAGATTAAAAAGAATATAGGTTTCGTTTTTATTGGCTCTAATCAGATTCAAAGAAATTATATCAAACATTAAATCTCCTGTCTTCAAAATTAGTGAGAAAAAAATTTTAAATATCAAATTGAAATCTGCTAAGCATATTTCAATGTATCATGCCAGAACATAATTTCTTGAACGGCTAAGCACCACGTGATCGTGCGAGTTAAATTATATTTTTATTCATTTCGATTGTTTCATTGAATGAGTCACTTTAATATAACCAAGGATCCAAAAACACTTTATCTCGCATTTATTGTTTAAAAAAATTATCACATTTCCTATTTATTTCATTTCATTTAATCACGTGCTCAAAATGACATTTTCCTAGGTTTTATTTTCTGTAGCAATTCACTTATTTTTTTTTAATCAGAGCTTTTGTAAATACAACGGAATCGCGTTATTAAAAAATGACTTATTGAGATTCTCGTGAAGATACTAAACGTTCAATTTATCGCCTATTAATTTTTGTCTACCTCATTCCTAAAATACCATCATGTTCTGACATGATAATAAAATATTACAAGAAAAGGTTAAATAAAACCTACGGTTTCGTTTCTATTGGCTCTTAACAGATTCCAATCTGAGAGATTTTAGAACAATTATATCAAACATTAAACTTTCAATCTTCAAAATAAGTGAAAACATCTAAAATGTATTTAACAGAAATAAAATATCCCCATCAAGAATATTATCTATTTAAAAAATGGTTGTAAAATTTCCAATTTTCAATAATGAAGAGCGTGGGAAAAGAAATGGCATAAAAATGCTTGAAAAAAACGAATGGTTTGGAAAATAGAAAATTAATTCTGAATAAAGAAATCATTCAATCGTAGACATAGAATAATTGAACCACAATTCTGAAATCCATTTTGTTTTATATATTATGAATCATCCTATACATTACACCAAATGATAAATTATTTATTGAGTAGGAAATTAAAAAAAATCTGATGGAAAAAGAAAAATAATTTTTACCAGGTATTTCTATCTTCATGTTTTTTAAACTTTATTTCACTTCATGTTTTTATTACATTTTTTTTTTTTTTTTTTTTGCTTTACGTAAAGCATTTTTTTATCTTACATTTTTAAAACGCTTTTCTTTTCTTTTTTTAGCCTGTTTGTTTGCTGCGTTGTGCAGAGGCATATTTCAA
>JAOUZG010053171.1:1031884-1080168 GCA_026289955.1 Argiope argentata | reverse complement strand
TATATATATATATATATATATATATATATATATATATATATATAAATGAATTTGATTAAAAACAAGATTTTGAAAGTTTGAAGGGAAAAGAAGACAATGACATTTATACTGGCCAATGGCCCTTATAAGGATTAATTTGACCCTGAGTATTATTATTTTGGTTACAGTTAATATTAATTGGGCAAGAATATGTTTAACATTTATATCAATTTACAAAAGGTTTTCATTTGTATTCTATGGCATAACGCATTTTTTTATTTGCATTTTAATAGTAGTTACATCATAATCAAATTTAACTCTATCGCCATCATTTAGGAAGAAATGTAAGCGAGAGTTTAAAAAATATTTCATGCGTGTCTTCCTTGCTCCTTTATTCCTGGAGTATTCTTTTCGATGAATAACAGCAATTGACTAGATTTCCGTTACTCCAAAGGTTTTGATATCTCTTTGTCATAGCAGAGATACTGCAGTGAAAACTTTCTTACAGTTTGTTGATGATAGAAAAGAAATTTCCTTGGAAGAAAACTACGAAAGAATCCAAAAAAAAAAAATGTGTGTTGAGAAATGTATCATAATTCCCACCGAAATGATGGCAATCGTCACGATATCCGAAAGCGTAATTTTGACATATTTTCCTATAACAAATTTCAGAGAGGAAAGATTTATTTTTAGAAACTAAGAGAGAGACACAACATTTTTATTGCGAGGTAAAAATGATTCTCTCGTCGTCACTCTTTTTCAATAAAATTACATGGCCTGTAATGCAAAGAAATGTAATTGCATCGAAACAAGTAATATAAAAAAGTTATGTTACTTGTTTAGTCAATTCCTAATATAAAAGGAATTGACTAAACAATATTCCAAATATTGACTTTATATATAATTCAATTCCCACTTAGATCAACTGGGAAATTTTATTTTACTTACTTTTAATTAGATAATTACAATTAATATAAATAATTTATCAAAAAAATTATGGATTTTGATTGAGCTACTGATTGTTGATTTCAATTTTCATTACAAACTGCTAAAACTCTATTTAAAGTATTAAAAATTAATGCAATTTAATTGATAAATTAATTTGTGAAAAAACTGTATTAACATCAAGTGATATCCACTAGGAATTTTAACAATTTTTCTTGAAATTTAGAGGCTGAATAAAAATTATTTTATTAACTATTGAAACTTGGAACAAGGTATTTAAATATATATAGGGAGATTGTGAGCTAATAGTAGGAATTGAAAAAGAACCGGCGTCTTGGCATAGGGGGAGCGTGATCTGGGCGTCCTTTGTTCCAGTTTTGGCTGTTCCAATTCGGTGAGGTGTGTGAAAGTGTCCCTCCCTTGTAAATTGGGGTTATGCATGCGAAGGTGACGTATGAAGTAGCTAAGTCATACTCTTGGTCTTAGTTGGCTCTACTGAAAAAAACAAGAGACGCTCACTCAGTTTAAATCTCTGACAGATCTGTCAGCGCGCTAGTGAAGTGCCATAAGTGACAACAACAACAGAAAAAAGAAGTATAGCTAAGTAGTCATACTGAAGTGGCTCTTGGATTTTTCTAAATTTATTTTAGGTAATTTTTTAAGATAATGACAAATAAGAAAATGTGTTACCATTATGTAAATGTATCGATTTGAAATTAACTTTTTATGAAATTTTGAATCATCTTCAATTTATTGAATTTGGTTAAGATCACGAACACTTTGATAGCGTTAAATAAGGATGTTTAATTTTCTTTAGAATAAAATTTTGAAAAATTTCGGGGGGGGGGGGGGTTTTGGGGGTCTTAGCCTAAAATGAAAATAATCTTTCCTTTTTTTTTCAAGGAGGGGAACCATTTTAACATTGTATAATCCATCTTGTATTAATAGACAAAGTTTACAGAAAAAGATACTTGATTCGTAGAAATAGAATCGGTTTCAACTTTAATCGCTGCTCTTGATTCATGTTCTTTTATTAAATAGGCTGAAGGAAGTGATACATAGTATAACCCTGTAGTAGGAAATATTTATCCTTTTGTAATTCTCTATTAATTTTATGCTTGTATTTTCCATTAATTACTTTTATTTTTGTTAAATAATTTTAAAACCTAATAAATGCTTTCTTAGTAATATAAATGTTTTCTTCATTGAAAAGAAAAAGGAAAAATAACACTTAATAACATTTAGCCCAGTCTCAGATACAGCTAACACGCGATGAACATTGTAAATGAAAGTAGCAGTTCTCATCTTGGTTACAGATTTAGGAATCAAAATTATTATTTGATTTAAAAAACCTGGGGAATAATTACTTTCCAGCTGATATTTAAATGTAGCATTGCCTGCATATTTAATAAAAACTATCTGGATTATTTTTTAATGTATTTTAATCAATTCCTGAGACGAATTCATTGAATTCTAAATATAAAGTAATAAATAAAATGAATAAAAATTGAATGAAAGAATACTGACATTGTATAATGAAACAAAGTGACACAATGAAGTCCCTGAAACATGCCGCAATACGATGATGCGTGAATCATTCGACACTTACACTATTTGTTTTTAGGATATCATAAATGAATGCTTTTATAACTACAAAATGTCTGTTTCATAATTTAAAATATGATTAACGAACATAAGCCATCGACAAAAACAATAGCTGATTCAGAAAACTAAATATTGCAAAAAAAAAAAACATTGTATACGAAAGAAAATGTTTGATTGTATATTTGAATTCAGTTTCAAATGTTATATCAGGAAAAGAATAAACATGTCGTTTACCAAAAACCCTGCTAATGAATACTGTGGATTTTTAATTAAATGAAGTCATTTTAGAAACATCTGCTAGTACACATTTTACGTCTGATTCTTCAAAACAAACAAAATACAAATTGATTGCTATGAAGAAAACATTTCGGTTTGCATTGTGGAACACTGCTTAATGACTACACTTTGATTTTTTCTTCTTTTAGTCATGTTTTTATTTGTGTGTGTGTTTATTTGTTCTCGCAAAGTTAATGGTGCGCAAAAATGTTTTCGAATAACATGAGAAAAATAGTTCAGACTGTCGGATATTAAGTGTTTTTATTTTTAAATTAGACAATCGAATAAGTGAATGAAAGGAAAACAAAATTAGCTATCGAGTATTACTGATGTTTAATGAGGCCCATCTTCCTTATACATAATTTGATCTAAAACAAGTTTTACTCGATGAAATAACTTTAAATCAAGTGGATATTTTGTGAATGTATAAAAAAAATCTCTACGAAAATTAATCAATTCATTATGTAGATATTACTCATTTTTCAAAACAAATAATATAACGTTCATTATTTGACTATAATTTTCAAAACAATCAATAACGTTCATTATTTTCAAAATAAATATTGTTTTTCTCTCATTAATAATTTTTAAATTTATGAATGAATTAATTATAATCTTTGAAAGTTTTTTTTTATTTTACTAAAAAAAGGGTTTAAATATCTACAAAGCGTCCGAAAAAAATTTGGAATCTGATTGAAATTAAAAAGATATTTTTTTAAAAAAAACTTTTAGAAAAAATATTATTTATTTGTGGTTAATCATTAAGTTATTATTTAATTGATTCCTATAATTCCACTTCATGCATAGTGAATTCTGAAATTCAGTAATGATGAATTTGAATTTTGGAAAAAATGTTTTGGGTTAAACGCTCATGATACATTTTAATTAAGAATTAGTTTGAATAATTATTGATCCAGATTTGTGTGCGAACTATCCTTTTTTTAATTAATTATATTTTAATTTTTTTTCTTCTGGAAATAATAAAACTATATTAATAGCGTTTTTGTTATGAAAAACAATATAGGTTATAGGATCTAATATAGGTTATCTAGATATTGTCAAATTATGTACTTTAGAATTTCCTGAATAATGTACCATAAATTAAGCATTGGCATGAATTACAGTTCCAGTAATTCTCAATAAACTCTTTGTATGCTATGTTTTTTCCCCGAATAATACTAATTTAGAAAGAAATGCTTATGCGTTATTGTTTCGTTTAAACTGAGAATTTTCCCTTTTAATATTTATCAAAATTTACTCTTTTTTCATGTTTATTTAAAAAATGGTAGGGCTTTCTCATGCATTAAATTCTTTTGAGCTTTCTATGTAATGAATAATTTGTAATTCGCGTAGTTTTCTTTAAATTTTCATGTAAAATAAAAAAAATAGATAATGCTGATAAATTTAAATTCTCATTGAATTAATTCAATTTAATGAAAATGGGCCTCAAATAATATTTTGTGTTTATGCTACTAATTCTGCAAGCTGATTATCACTCAAAATATCACTTATTTACTATTTTTAATAAGGTTTTATTCACATGGAAAGTAGGAATAGTTCTCCGATAAAAAAATAATCTTTGACTAATTAATAAAAAGTTGCTCCACTTCCTTTTTTTTTCTTTAACAACCAGCTATTTTCTTATCAACCATGCTACTCAATTGACATTAATTTTACAAACTTTGAGTATTAAAAAACACGAGTGATTTTTTTATTGGTTGAAAAATGAAATAATACTGTAAAATAAAATAATATCTAAATGATGTAACATGTACATAAAAAATGTTTTGTTTCACTATTCTTTTAACGGTTTGAGTGCGGAAGAATACTTACCTTTACGGCAAGTGAAGCGCAATAGCGCTTCTCCGCACTCAAAAGGTTAATGGTTTTCTGTAATTCCTGTCAAGTTCTGGGTTTTCTTCCCGTTCTGAATATATATATAAGTTATTGCGAGAGAATATTTCATAGTAATTATTTAATGAAAAACTTAAAGGTTAAATTCACATTTATTTATTTATGTATCCTTATTGTGATAGTAATCATATATTTCCTGAAACTAAATATCCTTTAGCAGATGTTTAGCGTTATTGTTGAACTTCTTGACGTCATAGATAATTTGAAATCGTTGTCTTTTCGTGTATTACAATTGCCGAAAACTCGAAAATCACAAGGGAACAGATATGGTCTGTGGAAGAAATTGAGATTTCTCACTTGAGTTTCAGATCCCTTTTGAAATAAAAGTGAGTGGTGACTGAAGAAATTTACTTTTGCATTCCGATTTTATTCGCTCCTGAACATCATGAAAGCTTAGCTCCTGAACATTATAAAGCAAAACTGTTGATCATTGATCATATCTGAATACTTCAGAAATCTGAACAAAAGGTCGTTCTCTTACAGACGAGGGAGAATTGAAGCATTATCGCAGAGGCACAAATTTGAATGGTCTTGATTTTCTAGCAAAGAAAAATCTATGTTCTTTGTAAAAGAACATAGATTTACAAAGTACTTTGTTGTTTCGACTGATTCTCAGCAGGCTGACAGCAACTATCAACACTAGCAACAATAGGTTTTTTTAAAAGCTCACCCTCTCTCTCTCTCTCTCTCTCTCTCTCTATCTTTTGCAATGCAAGCTAAACTTGTTTTTATGATATTAACTGCACACCTTTTAAATTATAAACTTAACTTTCTTTAAATTATAAACATTAGTCCCTGTTCATTATAAACATTTCTCTAAGAAAGACATCAATTCTTGTAGAAAACATAGAACGTTAGATAGAGAAAATCATCCTTTTATAAAGAAAATCATTCAAAAAAGACTTTCATAAATCAGAAAAAGAAAATAGAGAAACTCATTTCGAAAATGAAAAGGCCGGTGTGGAAACATGATGAACTATAACATAGCCAACTAAAGATAACATTTTATTTAAAAGTACTAGAACATTCTATAAAAATAATTTTACATTTAATTAAATTAAATTATTTATGTGATAATTGAAATAAAGTCATAAATATTAAATACACTCAATCCATTTTTTAATTGAATACTAATTTTAATATATTTTAATTCGATCTTGTTAGATCCACATTTTATTTTGACACTTTGATCCCAATACTAATTGGGGAACGCACCTTGTAATATTGGTTAGATGACGAAGGACGACAAGTGAGAAAAGTGTTTTCATATTCCGAACTTTCATACCATCCGAAGACATTTGGCTCCAATGTATGTAACATACATGACTAAATTCATGATGAATTTTAAAAAACTGTTATAAAATATTATTATTATTATTATTTTATTTATTTATTTTTTTTTTTTTTTTTTTTTGCTTTTAAAAAAAACGAGAAAATATCTATGAAGCTGTAAATTCAGCTAATGTTATATAAAATTCGAGTCCCAGAATTTATATTCATCCTATTTCAAAACCCAAAATATATCACTGCCATTTTTAATAAGAGATATTCGATCATTTTTTATATCATAAAAGGTAATGACGATTTTAGAATGTTGCAGCCTTATGTGACATTATATGATTCCTTTTGCAATAACTTGAAAATTAGTTTCGTTTTTCAATTCGTATTTTTAGATTAATCAGCATGTTGATGATTTATTTTATGTTAAATTATTATTTTAATTATTTTGAGAAGATGTGTATGCTATTAATTCTGAATGTGTGATTTATAATTTAAAAATAATTTCCAATTCGTTAAAATTCTTAGCTGCTCTGTAACTTCATTTTTATAGTTATTACGGGTTATTATTCTTTCAAGGAAACCAAAACCAGTCTCAATGAATTACTTTCTAAAACCTTAGAAGTTTTAAATATTTTCACACACATCCATTTTTCTATTATTTGCCTCCCGAAATTTTTTTTTAACGAAATCTACGATTGTTTTTTTTAATCCTATTATGTAAGTATGAAATGTTTTGAACTATATGATATTGATGTTTATATAAAATTATTTACGTAGATGTACTGCATAAATAATTTTATGTAAATGTCGATGTCATATAGTTCAAACCATAACATACATACAAAATATAATTTAAAAAAAACCTGAAGAGTTCGTTAATACTTTTTTAATCAAGATACTTATAGAAAGGTACTACGTATTTCAAAATACTGAATTAATAAAATGGAAATAATATGACAGATAAGAATCAGACACAAGTAACGAAGGGTTTTAATAATTTATAGAATTCCTTTAAAAAACAAAAACGAAATTAATTATTTGAAATCTTTTTCAAAAATTTCCTTTAATCGAATTAATTGGGATCCTCTTAGCTTTGGGATTCTAGATAGCTGCATATGTGGAAAATCTGCCACTGAAAGCACATACCAAAAAATAAACTAAAATTAAGACACATTGAAGTATTGGTATAGCAAACGTTTTGACCTGATGTACACAGATTCTTTCTGTGCTGAAAGTATTTTATGGAGAGATTGTACTTTTTAAAATATTTTTTTATATTTTTTATTTAATTATTTACAATACAAATTTAGAAAAATAATTAGATACAAGCTCTTCGTCTGAAAAATTAAGGCATTTTGTAGAGTGGAAAGAATTCATTTCTATATTCAAAATATTTCCAATTTTTCACATATGTTTTTCACAATGTCATCAATAGTAAAATTAAATAAAATTTTCATTATAAATTCATTTCTAACTTATACGCCGTTTTCTCATGGTTAAATTACTTTGTAACTATGATATTGAAAAAGAACCTTTATATGGCGCAAAACTGCGTATGTCTGCATGCAGTATGTTATCATCCATTTCCTTCAAAGATGCAATGGATTTCACTGAATCGTCAAAACGCTGGAAAACGCTTCAATGAATTAATAAAACTGTAATTAAACAATCAGAAAGGCAGAGCATATACATATTTTTGTATTAAACACTCCTTTACACATACTGATCATATGAAATAAGAAATGCCCGATTAATTCTCAAAATATGCTATAAAGAAAAGATTTTTCTCGCTTTTTTGAAAAATTGCTTTTATTTTAAAATTTAATCTGTATTTACATAGCTGTATGATAATGTACTTTAAAAAGGATTTCAATAAATGTGCATTATTAGTATTAAATTTTCTAATAATTAACGCATTTTATTAAAATTTTAATTATTTGTATTTAACTTATATAATTCATACAAAAAAATCCTTGAAAAATGGAAAAAAAACGTCTTTATTGCTTTTTTTTTCAAAATAAAGATGAATTATAAAAAGAAATAAAATGTTCGGGGACTAAATTATTCACGAAATTGGCTGTAGTATAAATTACAATAAATTTGAATGATTCATAATTATTCTTGAAAACTATCAAGTATGCTTTAGAGATTAATGGTTTTGGTAACATACAAAATAATAAAAGTTTGTATTATTATAGCTTTTTTTTAAATTTTTGCTTTGATAGATTAAACAATATTTTAAAATAAATCGTGCATAATCATAAATAAAAGGATATCATTTCAAGGGATATTTTTAATATAAAATTATCTGGCAAATGTAACGCAATGCGAACTTTTTTTATCCGTGATTGAATGCAACGTTAATCACAATGCCGTAATCTTTTGAATAGAGTGGTTTAAATATGGATAAGTAAGAAAAATTAATAAAAAGGAAGATAAGGCTCGAATAAACTTTTCATTTCATCCATAAATATCGAATGATTCAGAAAAGCAAATCAACCCATTTTTCACTCGTCAATTGCGATGGATAGACAGATAGTGCACTTCCATTAAGCGTAAGTGGGCTCGCTTAATCACAAAAACGTGCCGAGTAGTCTTTGCAGACGGCCAAAGTATTTCCCATTTCCACCCAACAAACGGCCAAAAAAACTGCCCCGAATCATCGCGAAGTGGCCAAAAGCAGCAACCCCATCAAACCAATTTCCATCTGACAGAGAAAATCCCTTTCACCCACAACAGCGCAAAGATGCTGAAGAGCTTCGCTCTAGAATGAGAGAGCACAAAAAAAGAAAAAAGGAAAACACCCTAGGAGAGCCAGGGCCTGCCGGCCACCAGATGGCGTTTTGACCATCACAGTGGAGTAACGTGAAGCCCAGGCCCAATTAGCCCCTCCTGCCGCGCCACCCCCCAATCTTTAACCCCTAGAGGAAGTGCGCCCACTTAACGAGAAGCGCTTCTATGAAGCGACTAATGCAATTTGAGTGATCCCAGCTTCGGCTTTCTCGAGGAATTTTGCTTTTTCCACGCTGTGCTTGGGGTAAAAAGAGAGCCACATTTGGCAGAATTGCGCTTTTTTGGCTAGGTTGGCGAATCCTTTTCAGTTTATGTGGCGCATTTCGTCTATTAAGGAGTGTTGTGTTTAAAAAGATATTTTTAGAAAGTTCATTTACTGATATTTTTTAACAAATATGTTTAAAAATTCCAATTGGTTATTTTTGCTTATAAAATCTTGAGAAATAATCATTTATTACTGAAATCATTTGCCGTAATTTATTCTTTATATTTAGGTGAAATGATATTCGCTAGATAAGTTTTAGATTTATTTTAATTAATTAATTATTATTATTGAAATAATTTGTACGTGGATATTTAATTATAAAAGATTCAATCTCCTGATTATATGATATTTTTAAATCCTTCAAAAACACTTTAAAATTTCATTTTTGAATAATTATGGAGGAAGAGTTTTATGCATTTGAAATTTGAGTACTTAAATATATAAATATTTTTTAATGCATGAATAGTTAGATATGAAATTTCTGGTTTAAAATTATTCAATTTTATCCAAAAGTAATTTTAATTACTATCTTTTTTAGAAAAAAAAATCGAACTGCTATACAGTCAGAAGAAAATAAACTGATACTCTAAAAATTTCACCAAATTCCAATATTTTTCTCTCAAAAAATTTTTAATGTGAAGAAAAAGGAACATACTTAGATATATGTTGATGGTGAGCATAACATATATATCAGTGTCCTAGAAGAAATTACTGCTTCTTCATTTTTTTTAAGAATGTTTAAGTGCTAGACTTAAGCATCGATGCTTATAATAATCAGAAGTTAGCAAATTGTGCAACTGGATAAGACTTTTTTTTTTTTGGTTTTTCTCCATCATTCCTTATTCTTTTATTCAAAATCCTTTAGAATACAAATTCATGTTTTCATACAGAAAATTAGTATTCTTTGATCAAGCTGAGGTATGAAATAAACGAATATAAAGATAAATTTTGGCGAAAAGAAATCAAATTATTTCTCTAATATAAATATTTTAGTCATTTAAAATTTATTTGCTGTAGTCTTCACAGTGAATCTGCTTAGTATAATGCTTTTGTTAAATCATCTTACCATCGGAAATAGTATCTTGAAAATCTAAATTTTAGTAAATTTAAACATTTTTTTATTTAAAATCTAAAAGAATGCTTGTTGTGCTCATCAAATTGTAAAATTTTCTATATAAAATACTTCGATTTGAAGCAATTGACAGGAAACTTCAAACATATTCTTTTCAATATATTTTGTTGGTGTAAAACAACATTTTTAATCTGTACAAAAGCTATGTAGGTAAGGTTATGTAAAGCTAAAGACAAGGATAGCAAGGGGTAAGAATAATAAAGTAATAACAAGAACTATACATATGACATTTTCTTCTCCAGACAACCACATCCCACTAAGGCTCATCTATTTTACCAAATAAGCTGTGAATCCTAATAATATTGTATTAAAATGATTTTTTTAAAAGACAGAAATTGAAACATCTATTAAGAAAACACATGATGTGTCTGCACATGCAACATCCCTGGAAAACATTACAATTCACTCGCTGGACATAGCAAAATGCCAATCGGAATGCAAAAAGTCAGTTTCATTCTTGAACATTTTCATTGCGTTTTTTATTTTTCCGATTATATCATATTTTTTCTGATACCATTCACTTTATGAAATTAAGCTTTCGGTCATAAAAATGTTATAGTATTATATTCAATAGTTATTATATTTTTTGTAATCAGATTTTGACTTTATAAACACCTTGTATTTGGAAAACTATTTCATATTTCTGAGAAATTGTTTCATTCATGGAAAACAAATATCTTTTTTTTTTCATAAAATTTCAAAATAACTCCATAAGTAATAAAAATTTGATATTTTTTGAATTTTTAAAATTGTTTAAAAAGGTTTTGTAAGATATTCTGAAATTATTCGAAGAAAACGTTGAAATTTCGATTAATTTTAGATTACAGATTCAGAATCTTTGGTGAAATTTGTTAAGAAATCACCTCACTCGGTCTTTTAAACAACGTCCACCAATTTTGATATCTTCTTAGAATGAAACTTCTTATTACATTAGAATTTAAATCAACCGTGCTCTGGTTATCTGAATAAGCAATCATCCGAATTACTTTGAAAAAGAAAAGAAACCTGTAATTTCCTCCATTAACTATGAAATTCTTTGAATATTAGATTATTCTGAAAAGTCTGATTCATATGTATCTGGATCATCAAAAACTACTGCATAGAAAATTTAACATTCATTCATTCAGCTTCCATTCCAATTCCTTTGAAATGACGCCTCTCCATTGAAATTATTTGGATGAAATTCTTTCTGATGAAATGATTTCCCCATTTTCAATCTAAATATCGCTGCTGAATTTCATTAAAAATCTCACACTTAGAAGTCGAGTCGTATTTGGAAAATTCATGCAGCGCGTGGCGATGGGCACCTGGCGATAAAGCTGGCGAGTCGGGCAACCCCTCTATGTAGATCACGTCCCTCCGCATCGAAGGGGAAAGAAGGGCGACAGAACTGTCACGAGCACGCAATGCCACCCCGCCCTTTGGGATGGCTGACCCTTTCAATATCCTTAAGCCCCCCTTGCAATTTTCCTCCTGACCCGCTCCGGCAACTGCATTAACAGATATTGTTTCTGCAGATGGCAGTTGCCTTGGAAAGACATTCCCCTCCTCCTTTAATCCGCTGCTCTTTTGGAAACACACATTTACTTATTCTTTTTTTCCCCGCCGGGTGCAGTCTTCCTTTTTTATTATTATTATTCAGAATGATATTGTATAATAAAAGAAGGAGTCAAAAATGCAGCAATACTTTTTCCTCTGTGCCTTCTAAAGTGAAAATGATATTTGCAAGGATATTCTTTTAGAGTGCCTTATGTATAAAATTAGTTCAATACAAGAAAAGGGGATTAGTTTTTCTCCTTTTTTCATTTTTTTTTTCCTTCTTGTAATGCAGCTATTTTTAATTCCATTATGTCTAACATATGTTGCCATTACCTTATTTTATATTTGAAAAAAGGCATCTTCTGATAGTCAAAGCCGTTTTAGAGTAAGTATCTAGCTTTTGGGAAATTTCGCTAGGCTCATATAGATGAGAATAGATCTTCATCCTGGAGGAAATTTTGCAAGTCCTATGTAGGAAAACCTCAAGTAATCAGTCCGATGACAGTAAGAAATTCATTGCTAAGTGTACATTGGTTGACTAATTTTTGTATAATACAATTTACTAGTCAGGCCGAATGATGAAAACAATTTCATACAATAAATGCCTTAACCATTTATGTTATCTTTTAATTCACACAGGATTGGTGAGTAAATTCTATTGTTTCCAAGCAATTTGATTGCTGCTTTCAGTTATACGAATTGTAATCATCAAATTCTTATTCGAACTCAAAATTTTTGACTTATTTCAAGCTTTAGACCTTCCTGAGTTCGCAGAACATACCTTTGGCTTTGTTTTTAAACACGATAGCTTAAAAATGATTTGAACTCGGTGGATAAAATTTGATATGTATAATTGATACCAAATTTGTAAAAATTTTGAACGAAATTCCTGCTGAGAAAATGTGTTTATTCGCGTACAAAGGGAACATATATATATATATATATATATATAATATAGCGGGTACTGGCACAGACGCAGCCTGCTTTCGATGTGATCTGGGGCTCCCGGGTTCGTGTACGGATTAGGTCATGGCTGTTCTTTTTCTGTTTCTATCTGAGAAGTGTATGAATGTGCCCCCACCCCCAGTAAAAAGAAGCTGTGCAAGCGAATATGTTGAGTGAGTAGCTAAGTCGTACTCTTGGCCCTAGTTGACGTTACTGCAAAAACAAGAGACGCTCATACGACTTAAATTCGTTGGTGCATTAGCGAGCTTGTCCATGGGAAGTGTCATTAGCAGCAACAACAGAAATAAATAGGTTCAGTATCTCAATTGTAGATTCTAGTTGCATTTTGAATCAAATCTTTCTAAGGGTTGACCTTTTTCCATTCTATACTTTTCCGAGTCTACGGTAACTTGGAAAAGTTGGAGCATAGCTTTAGTGTCTTTGTGTATAAATGTAATGACAAGTAAGTATAATCTCATAAAACATTAAAATTCGGTAAGTGATCTTGTGACCAATTGTATTCATAAGTTTTTATACCAAATTTCGATTCCAGTCGATCGGAGAAAACCGACCAAAATATATATCCGCAAGACAGGTCCAGTTAAAACGGGATTCAGTCAAAGATCTATATTTTGTAACTATTCATTTCCACTGTCATGTAAAATATGTATGCCCTTATCCAAAATTCACAATTTTTACTTAGCGTGTTGAACTGTATTGGAAAGATAAGCGGTCACTAATTTAAGTTTGTAATTAACTTGTGGTGGAATTCGATGATTTGAAGCTGAGTTTATATTTCGGTATTAAATAATCATGGGTTGTAGACAGGAGTTTCATGGAAGGTCCTTTATATGTGGGTGTGACGTACTTTGCCGTCATATTAAATTCCTCTTGTTGTGGAATTCTGCATAGAAAAACAATGGCTACATCTCGGCATCGGACAACAGCTGAAAATTCCACCAAAGGTAATTTTTATATCAAAGGCGGATACAAGAGTGCTCCCTTCCCTAAATCTTTAGGCTACATTTTCTAGTCTAAAAGAAATGATTATTTGATAATATTTGTGATACAAATTTATGATATTTGATTTTTAAAAAAGTCTGATAGAAATCGTCTAGACACAAGAATTAAATAAATTAATTATAATCCATCTTTTTGTGATAAATGAGACTCTAAGCAACTCCTCGGTGATTACCTGAATTTAAACACTTCACTATTTCAATCCATCAAAATTTGCAGCTTAATATTTCTTTTATAGAAATTAAAATCAAAAACTAATATTTTAATAAATCTAATGTAGAAAGGAGGGCTTTTAGAGGTCTTAGTTTGATGCTGTGTACGAGTATCCATCAAATTAAAGTCCAAATATTTAAATACCATAATTAAACGAATAAATGTTTAAGGCTTTTATTGTAGAATTAGTAATAGCTTTAGATATTTTTCAGTCTAGACTATATATATTATGAATTCACTCTTGTAATAAGAAGACAATTTAGTTTCATATTTCAATACATTTCTAATATGTTAATGATTTATTTCAGAATTCAATTTTTGATCTATTAAATTACGTGAGTAATATTTTTTTTCTGTTTAGATTCGGTATCTTAATTTGTATAAAATATTAGTGAAGGAGATGTTAGTTTTTTATATATTCTAGTTACTAAGTGAACATAATGAAGCATATAAGAATCTGTCATTTATTCCTCATAAAATATAAATATTATTCTAATATCTTATTCTTCATAGGGTTTATATTCTTTGCAAACATTTGACTGTTTGAAAAATTAAAAAGAAAATATTAATCGACTTGCATGTGGCCGTATAAGCCTAGAAATCCTCGTCAGATGCTTAGTTTGCTAATTGGTAATCGACTGTGTTGTAATCTCTGACCTCTTATGATATTCATAAAATTATAACTCGAATTGAAACTTTCTGAATAGGAGTAAATATTTACAATTAAATCAGAGAATTTGTTGGCAAACATTTGTCTCTACGTAATAAGAAATATAAAAAATCAGGAAAGTAGTATATTGAACGGTTTGTTGGTCTTCCTAATTGGAAATCAACTGTGTAGTAAGCTTTGAACTCTTGTGATATTTAAATAATTTTATTTTGGACCAAGTTCTTCTTGAATAGGAAAAATATCAATGATTAATTCAGAAAAGTTGGCGGTGAACATTAGTAAACATAATCAAAAATATTAATGAATTTAAGAGATTAGGAAAATAAAAATATACATATTAATCGACTTGCTTATGGCCTCGATCATCCTAGACAATCCTAGCCAGCTGACTAGCCTGCCTCGTTGGAAATCAACTGTGAAGTAATCTTTGAAATCCTAAGATATCCAGAAACTCAGATCAGGTGCTGCTATCTGAATAGAATAAGTAATAAAAATATTAACATGAAATCTGCAATGCGTATTACAATGTATCATGTCAGTACATAATTTCTTGGGCGGCCAAGCACCCCGTGCTCCTGCAAGTTAAATTATTTTTTTACTCATTTTAATTATTTCATTGAATGAGTCACTTTAGTATTGCAAACGATTTAAAAAACTTTGTCTCTTTACAGTTTAACAAAATATCACATTTCCTATTTATTTCATTTCATGCAATCACGTGCTGAAAATGACATTTTTCTAGGTTTTATTTGCTGTAGTCATTAACTTATCTTTTAAATCAGAGCTTTTGTAAATGGCAACCCGCTATTAAATGCTTATTTTTTAAAATGCTTGTGCAGATAACCCACATCCCAAAACAACACCTCGTCCCCCAAAACAACATCATGTTCTGACCTGTTAAAAAAAAGTCAATTACTACTTAGATCAACAAAGAAAATTTTTATTTTAGTTACTTTTTATTAAATAATTACACTTGATACAAATAATTTATCAAAAAAATAATCGATTTTTACAAGAACTGAAATCGCACCTTCAAGTGAAAACTCCTTGAAATCCTCGCATTTTACCGATTGAGCTGCTGCCTGTTGATATCAATTTTCGCTACAAATTGTAAAAACTCTATTTAAAGTATTTTAAAATTATTTAATTAATAAATTAATATTTGAAAATACTGTATTAACATCAAGTGTCATTCAGTAAAGTTTTTAAAAAATGCATTTGAACTTGAGTGCAGGAATAAAAAATATTTTATCAACGATTGAAAATTTGAACAAGATGTATATATAGGGAAAGAGTGAACTAATAGTAGGAATTGCAAAATATCAATAATTAAATCCGAAAAGATGTTTTGGTGCCATGAAAAAAAATGTGAATGAATTTAAGAGATTAGGACGATGAAAAAAATTGTTTTCGCACACATTTCAAACTTCCGATGGTATAAGCTTATGTATATTAAAAAAAGAGAATCGGGTTGTCATTCGGTTGCCATCCCCGAGTTCTCAGAGGGCGCTTATTATTTTCATTGGAGGTCCAGGTAAACTCCTTTTTTCCACCGCGGCAGGAATGCCGAGAACTTGAACGACAAATCCCTCCCTGCCGTAATTACGTTTACCCAAGACCGATCTCAGAGAGAGGGGCTTGAGTGATTTCATCCAAATAATTGCAATAATTGCATTCCTAGGCGCAAAAATGTCGGCTTGACGTGGCCATACAGCCGTCCACATTCCACTATGAACTTTTTAGGAACAGTAAAGGTTCTCTAATTTAAATTACGTCGTAACTTTTAAATCAAGACTTGCAATTAACAACAGGAGAAAATTCCGCAAATTAGAACGAGTAAGGCACGTTGGATAAAGGTAAGGAGAGCATAAAAAAATAAAAGACCCGTTAATTTACTCGTTCAAGCCGCCGCTTATGCGCATGCGCGAATACCATGACAACAGAGGAATGCTGAGGGGGGACAGGCTAAGAAAAGGGGGGGTCAGATGATTATACGCCCCTATTCGCTTGACAGGGCTCAGGAAGGGGGTAGGCAGAGGGTGGGTAAAAAAAAATTAACGCATACCTTCCTCAATGCTGGTCTGCTAATTAAAATTTTATTTACACTTGACATTTTCACATTTCAATTAATTTTCCTGCAACCCTTGCTTTTACACAGAAATTAATTAAATCTGCGAAATTACGAAGAGAATGAGATGGGTAAGAGGGGAGGGAATGGGAGATAAAAAAAAGGGACCAAACAGTATATGCAACTATGCTGCGCCCCCTCTTTCTTTTCATTTTTTTTTCTCTTCCATTTTTTTCTAACGCAGCTCTGAGTCTTCTTTGCGTATACGCGGCAAATATAAACATCGGTTCATTAAAAATCATTTAGTATAATTACTTGCGATGCAGAGGTCTTACGGGGTGCTCAAAAAGTGAAAAGAATACGAAATGGCGAGAGGAAAAGGGGTTCCATTCACTACTGCAACCCCCCTTTCCATCGTAAGAAGAGTCCTCATCCCCCCTTCCCCCTGTAGAGAGAGAGTGAAATTGTTTGTGCGAAGCTATGTACTCAAAGGACAACAGCTACAAAAACAAGTCGTTTCCCTCAAAAATTTCAGGGGACTGAACGGAAAGTTTAAAAGAAAAAGCTGAAGAAGGGAATGAGGAGCGGGGGAGGGGGAGGAGAGAGGAGGAAAACAACGCGCAATTTCAATAAATTTTTAATTAGCAATTACAAAAGAGAATGAGTTGCATGTTGATTTTAATTAAAAACGCCAAAGAATTTTAACCGCGCATTTACTTTTGACTCTGTTTTAAAGAGTCCATTGCTGTTTGTACCATCCCCCCTCACCGGCCACCCCTCTCCTCACTCTAAATTGTTTATTCGTGGGGATGGAATTTAAAAGTAGTAGTACTCAAAAATAACCTGATCCAAATGAACAGCTTAATTTTTAATTAGCTTTTCTTTTTATCTCCAGCTTTATATATTTTTTTCTTTGCTTTTCTTTTTATTTCGTGGTAAATCTCTTCCGATCTTTCTTTGTGCCTCTGTTGCTGCTGCCAGCGATATAAATGAAATACGAGGTGTGTGTATTTTTTTCTTTCCAAACTCATTAAATCTTCTCCTCATCTGGTTGATTATGTCAAATATTTGTGCGAGGCGATGCAAATGGATTGCATTTTGGTATGCAAAGAACTCCTCTTGTTCTTACGCCTTTCATCTTAACTGATGTTTGTCTTACCCGCTCATAATTTTAATGAGCATTGCTTAATAGAAATGTCGCGAGGCCGAATGAAATCTCGAGTGAATTTTAAAGTATTTGCTACGCATTCTGATTAATTTTTTCACGGCCATTTTTTTTCCCTTCAAAAATTTGAATCGCTTGGAATTTACTCGCATCCATTTTTTTTTTCACTGTTTGCTAAATTCGCTCGTGCAGGATATCTGTATTAAAAAATTTAGAATCTAAAAATATGAAGTTGTAGAGAATCTCGTTAATTGGCTGGTTTCGGAATTCAAAAGTTTTGTTCTTTTCGCTTTCGCTTTTTTTAATGACTAAAGTATATAAAAAAAATACTTTTTTTCCCTTTGCTTCAGTGAATTATTTATCCCCATTTTTTTACATTTTAAAGACATTTCTAGATAACTAGTAATTTTTTGATAGCTGATGAATGTTACGAAATTAAACTACAGAAATTTTTTGCTTGACTGATATACATGTTTTTCTTTTAAATATTTGGCATATCAGTCTGTTTAAAATACAGATTTTTCAATTTCTTTCACTATATAAATTTTCTAGTTTTGAATTTATTACTTTTTATATTTCTTATACGCATTATGTGTCCTTTCAACTGCAAAATATTTAATATCATGGTCTTTTGAAGCTACATTGGAAACATCGTGTTTTAAGTTTGCAATTGTTAGCGACCATTGCTATACCGAAGTTATCAATCTTAAACACTCTATCAACCTATGGAAATTTAATTCCCATACTGTTCTGATTGTTGGTTGGTCTGTTTAAAAAATGATATCCAAATCATCAATTATCATGCTGCTTCTACTTAATCATCCAGAAAAAGGATTTAATTTTTTAAATAAAAGAGTACTAACCGCCTTCGGTGACTGTCTGTTTCATATTAATGATATTGATCTTGTCATATCAGGTAACTTTGATGAATTAAATGTTATTATATCAAAACAAAAGACTATTTTATTAATACCAGGCAAGTTTGATGAATTAAATGTTATTACGTCCAAATAAAGTATTATTTTATATTATAATAAATAAAATAGTAAGCTTAGATTGATATAATTCATTAACTGTGCTACGAAATGGTAAAATTAATTGGCGAATGCAATAAGTGAAGTTATAGAGTTTTGGAGGGTTACCATTTATCTTCAAATCTTATTTTGAGATTTCTCTTAAAAATGGATAAAAGATAGGAGGGAGAGGGGTATTTAACATTTGATGACGTATGCAGAGATCACGGGCTAAAGTATAGCAACATAAATAATCGAAAGTTCTATCCAAATTTATCTACCAGCTCATCGTTGTTGTTGCTATCCACCAAACTCATAATCTTGATAGAGATACAATCTCACCAATTAAGACTCCATAGACACTTTTTCAAACCTTTCGGAGTCGCGTTTGACAACGCTGTCCAGTCGAAGCATTTTCTATCCAGAAATACGGATTATCTTGAAACAAATGCTTAATACAGTCAGATACAGTCTACTATCGCTCACTTAAAGAATCATTTTTTTAATATTTTGTTTTGTTCGTTATGTGGCAGTTATTATGAGAGATGCTCATCAAGCGAGGTATGAATGTATTTATTTCAATCAAGGGCTAAACAACTGTTTGAAGTCTAAGTTTCTAAGATAATAATAAGTGATAAAAATATTTAATAATGTTTCATTTTCTTACTTATTTATTTCCTAGACTTAGAGGTCACTACAAAATTTCTTTGACGAAATTGAATAGACATTCCTCCTCCCCCACATCACTTGTCAAAGAATTGCTATTGTGAAAGGGCTAAAATAATAATAAAAAAACATTCAAAACCAACAAACTCTATTTCAGTCAATAAAAAAAATTAGATATCCCTCCAGAGCTCTAAAAATGATGTGCATTTATATTCCTAGAATTGAATTAAAGAATAAAATATCTTTACGTTCTGAGCTATTTAAAACACATTATATCAAAAAAGAAAAAAAAAAGACTCATTTTGGAAAAAAAACGAAGAATTAAATTTTAATTTTGGGGAACCTAAAATAATTTTTCTACATTTGTATTTAATTTGATGAAGCAAAAAGAGAGAGAGAGAGAGGCCCCGTTTTTGAATTGTTTTAATCACGAGTTATTACAGGGGATATAGTGTGCTTTAAATTATCTTACCTCAGTTGATTGCTACTTTGCCGCTGAAAATTGTGTAATTAAGCTTTTCGTTTTATTCTCTCATTTTTTTAAAAAAACGAACCTCTGAAAATGTATAATTTTAGCAATTTATGGAACAGTTTAATTAGGTACTGTTTCTTTTCATTAAAATATTTCCCGAAAGTCTTAATATAAAAAAAAAAGAATAAACTGTTGAGAGAATTCTCCATTCAACTTTCTCATATACTTGCACTGTCTGCCACGTTTTGAGTAGAGTTTAAGTGAAGAAAGATTATTTTGGATATTCTTTTGATAACTGATTTCAAAATCTTGATACAAATCTACATTTGTGATGTCAATACTACTTAGTAAATATATGTTTTACAATTTCTTGCACTTTCGAATAATTGCTTTTAGATGCCGTGTATAGACAGACCGATAGACAGTCAATGGATTTAATTCATGGATCTAATCCAGAGGTTCTCAAACTTTTAGACATTGAGACCCCCCTTTTTAGAGTAAGTATTTTGGCGATCCCCCAAGGTTTTAACTCTGTCTAAAGTTTAGACAGAGATTTTAAAAATTTTACACTTACTAAAGAGATTATAGAGTTTGTGTCGGGGAATTTCGCCACATCCTTTGACACTTCATCTTTCACCTTACTAGTATCATCTCATCTCGAAACTTTGATTGAACAGTTTACAGATTACATTCCAGTTAAGGATATGAGTGAGGTTGTGTGAATAGTAAATCTATGCAGTTAGCAAGCCATAATAAAAGCTGAGCTAAGTGCCCGTCATCATGATCAGCTGATAGAGATTTTAAGTAATCAGTCGGCTAAAGTAACTTTTAACACAGTTTATATCGACTAATTTTGGATACGTATTAAAAAGGAATACCAAGAATTGTCCACAACAGAAATAAAAACTTTGATGTCATTTTCTACACATTACAATTGTGAACAAGGATTCTCCATAATGATAAATTTAAAAACAAATTCAAGAAATCGTTTGACACTGCAAAATGACATTGTTTTGTGTGTTACAAAGCTCATTCCAGACATTAAAAAATTAATTTATTCCAAACAAGCTCATGTATCCCATTAACTAATAGAACACAAAAACCAACTTGTATGTGCTTTATGTGTACTCTTTTTTTTAAAGGAAAACTACAGCAATAAATTAAATTTTCTTTAAACTTTTCTTCCACATCTCGGGACCCCCAGGATACATCCCGCAACCCCCCTGGTAGTAGTGACCCACCTTTTGAGAACCCCTGATCTAATCTGAAACTTTACTTATTCCCAGAACACTAGAAATAAACAGAAATGTTAATTCCGTAATTTTCTCTCTTATTTTCTAATAATTTGTTTTGATGTATTATTAAAATTCTGCTATTGGTGAACAACAGTTACAAAAAAAAACATTTTATGAATGCAATCTTTCGGCGATTAATCGCAACGATGTGGTAAATACGCAGGAACCAGAAAATTGAATTTATATTTGGATGTTCTTTTCTCCGATCGATTGAAATCAAAATTGATTCAAAATGTTTTTAAGTAACTTGTTCACATACAGATAAATTCTAAAGTTGTGATTTTCGGATTCACGATTATTCGAGGTATGTCGATGCTTCAAAATCATCAAGTTTGAATTTTTGAAGAATACAGCATAGTCTGGTATGACTATAGTTCGACTGGTATGACTTTCCGACCCGCCACGAAGGCACAGTTCTAAGGGCCATCACCAACCTACAATCCTTCTCGTAAGAAGTGTGTTCCGACTTCTATAAGAGGAGCCTACCGTCATCTATTAGTGAACCCTTCAGGGTGACGAGAACCAACCACCATGCCGAGGTACCCCCCCTCCGCCACACACACACCTGGGACATTCTATACTTCGTAAATGATAAATTAAAAAACAGCCAAATTTCATTCATATATCTGTTTACATTTTTAATTTATTGTCTTCTCATGCTCATGGATAGTTAAGCAAACAGACATGCGATTGGCAAAATTCGTTTAAAATTTTCTACATGTCCACAATTATATTGACTTACATTTTGGATTGAAATCCACAAGAGAAAGAGAAAGAAATCAAATTAATTTACCAATTAATACGTAGTTCAATTGGGATGCATAATGTTGAAAGATAGAGAGACTTTAGATTTTAGACTAAGATATAATACAATATCTTATTTCTCTGTAAAACGAAACTAAAATAATAATAAAAAGATTAAAATGAAATCTGCTATGCATATTTCAATGTATCATGTCTGAACATAATTTCTTCAACAGCCAAGCACCACGTGCTCGTGCAGGTTAGATTATATTTTTATTCATTTGAATCATTTCATTGAATTAGTAAATGTTTTTATAGCAAACGATCTTTAAAACATTATCTTGTATTTATTACATAAAAAATATCACATTCCCTATTTACTTCATTTCATATAATCACGAGTTCAAAATGACATTTTTTGAGGTTTCATTTGCGGTAGTCATTTACTTATTTTTTAAAAAAAATCAGAGTTTTTGTAAATGGGATGGCATTACGTTATTAAAAGCTGATTTTTTGAGATGCTCGTGCAGATAATAGTTTTTTTTTTATTTTTCGCCAACGGATTTTTATTGGCGCCACAAACCTCATTCATAAAACAACATCATGTTCTGACACGATAATGTTTTAAGAAACAGCTGAAAAAATATCGAAGAAAATTTCATTTAAATTTAAATTTTAACTTCAGTAACCATAAAATCATTTTTTATTAGTATTACAGTATTTTGATTTGAATTCTAGAATACAATGCAATAGAAAAAAATATAATTATACAAATGTAATAAATGATGAAAAGCTATCAATTAGCCACTGAAATTAAATTCCTGAAAGCTATGGTGTAGTTATACACAATACAATACCAGTGATTTAGGATTACAACAAGAAGAGGGGCAAAAAATCTCCAGATCATTAAACTAAGGAAATCGACAACAAAATATAAAATTTAGTGAATAACAATGAAAAGTAAGCACTTTGAGGACACTTATTTGACCTTTTCGGGCAGCATTGCCTTGTTGCAATTTCTAGTTTTAAGTAACTAAAATGAAATAAAAATTTAATTTTGTTCCAAAAAAATCGATCATTGAAGTACATCGAAACGCTGCTATTGGTTAACAAAATGACACCAAAATGCAAAATCCAAGTATCCAATTTCATTCATTAAATTGCAAAATTTTACTTCACTAATTTTAATTTCTTGTGTTAAAACGTATTACAAAAACCTTTTTAAAAAAGCAGAAAAAAAACTTTTATCGCTATATTTGCTTTATTAGTTTTAACAATAAAACAAAAAATTTCGTTATTATACGTCATGAATGTTAAATTAATATCGGAAAATTTCATCTGAAATCTGTTCGCTTATAAGCAATATATAATGTTATTTAGCAGTCTACAGCAGTAAACGCCGAGACTGTCTGCATGGCACTCGAAGG
This sequence comes from Argiope argentata, assembly GCA_026289955.1. Taxonomy (NCBI): domain Eukaryota; kingdom Metazoa; phylum Arthropoda; class Arachnida; order Araneae; family Araneidae; genus Argiope; species Argiope argentata. The sequence continues at coordinate 1,056,741 of JAOUZG010053171.1, read as the reverse complement.
TTATCCCCGAGAATTCGTGAGGCTTGTAGGAAATCCTTGTTTTGCATATTTCGGGAATATTTATCGGAGAGGCTCTTCATCAGTCATGTGCGGGGGTATCTTGCAGCAAAAGGCCATCAAGGCTGGTATCGGTCAATTAAGCCAATTCATTAATCTTGGAGATAATTATCGGTGCTGAAATCATGTTTATTCTAAACTAATTAGTTATCGAAGAAGATGCACTCTCATCAGTTTCGCCCACAAAAGCACGCAGTCTTAAAAATAGATGACACAAGGCGAAGCAAATGGAATAACAGCGTGGGCGGTTTTATCGAAGAAGATAAGGCTAATCCTTTCCTACGACGAAAGGCGAGCATTCTTCCATCTTCGCTAATTAATTTCAATTTCGGGAGATTATCACTGAATGCATTTCTTTGCCAAGTGCTTGTTTTGATAATAAATTATTAATGCCGTTGTCTCGAATCGATAGATTATCGCTAATTATCTAATTATTTTATCAATAAAAATTTATAATTTTTTTTGTAAGAGAAATTGACACGATGATGCAAATAACTTACGCATAATTCTTGAGTGACACGATGGATCTATGGTTAAGTAATGATTTTGGAACCAGGGACTTTAGGTTCAAACCCCGATCATCACAGAGTAATAGTCTGTTTGGAATCGAGTCTCCATAGTTATACACCATATCTACAATCACAGCCGGATCTGGTGCTTTGTAAATCTGTACATGTCAACTATCTTTCCGTTGGTGTGGTGTGAAAGCTTGAAGAGGAGGATATCGACTTAGGTGTTCTTGTCATCTGACCTTTGCTCAAAATTACATTTGCCAGAAAATGCCCCTTATGAGAATAATTGTAATTAAACGAAATACCCCACATTTCTTTGACTGCAAGTCGGAAGAAGCTGATGATCCATCATTAACTCTGGTATGATGAGCGATACATCCATTGCAATCAATACTTCGTAGTTGATAAGCCTTGAAAGGAGGATGCCAGCTCAGGTGGCGTTAACTAGTTTCGTCACGGTTCAAAATTATATTTCATGCTTCCCATATTGCATCAAAACAATATATCATTCTAACTAATATTCTGATATCTCTATCTCTTTCTTTTTTCCATCAATATTTTTTTAAGTTTCAAATAGGAATGATCTATTAAGAGTTTCTATCGTCTCGACTACACAAAGTTGATGACATTGATTTATTTTGAAACATGAACTTTTTTGGTTATTTGTTTAATCTAATCCAATTGTACTTTTAAATATTATCATCATTTGATTAGTATCATTATCATCATCATTTGAATATTATCATTATCTTCATTATCATTTGAATATTATCATTATCGTCATCACCACCATTTGATTATTATTATTATCATCATCATTTAATATTATCAACACCTGATTATTATTATTATTATTCATATTATTATTGTTATTATTATATTTCGTGTCCACTTTATTTTCACACATTTCCAGAATTCGGTGAAAAATTGTGTTCTTCTGAATCTCATTATGAATACATTCTCATCAAAACCGAAAGTAAAATTAAAAATTTATTAGGAACATTAGTTTATTTTATAATATTCGGATAATAATTATGGTCTGATTGAGCATGATCTTAACAAATGTCGCAAACTTTCTAACGTGATATTGTCAGACGACATTGATTACATTGTTTTATCTAAACAAATAAAAAAAATCGAAGTTTTATCTTGATCTAGAATTAAAAGGGAGTGGGTCATAAAATGTTATGTTATTTATTTAAAAGTTAATTTATACTAAATTTTTTCTAAATTTTGTGACGGCTTTGAAAATTATATTGGCCTAAGAAATTGGCCAATGGATTCAAGAAATAAAAACTTATTTGGAAGTTTTACTTTGATTAAGGAATCAAAATGTCAAGAGGCATGAAATGTTATGTTATTTATTTAAAAAAATAATTTATTTTGATTCTTTTCTAAAATTTGTGTCAGCTCTGAAAATTGCCTTACCCAATTACAGTCTTTCTTTAAAAAAGAATTTTTCGAAATGAAAGATATCGAAAAAGTTGTTTTATATCCAGCGATAATGAAGAAGCGGTTTATGTTTTCAGTTATTTTATATATTGAATTCGAAAACTAAATTGTGATGATATTATTAATGAATTTTGCATAAAACAAGTAAAAAACTGAAAAAAAATTTATATTTCAACTTTATATTAATAGTTTGCATATAGAATTGTATTTTATATACATATGTAAAATTCCGGAGGTGGAAAGAAAGTATTATTTGCGGAAGTGAATTATTGATTTTATAAAAATAATTTATGTGATGATTTATTTCAATTCAAAAGAAATGTTCTATGTTATTTTTCCGTAATATGAGACACGTTTATGTAAAAAGGTTAGAGTGATCATCTTTTCTGGTAAGAAATGCCTCCTCTTCTATGATTTAATCGTAGCGATTGGGCGATAGTTGAGAGGAAAGAATTGATGGGATAATTGATCAAGTCCACCCCACCCCACCCCCACAAACCTCAGGGATTCACGATATTTGTTATTTCTGAATATTAATATCGAATATTTTTTTTAAAAAATATTTTTCAAATTTGACATATCTTTTGCTGCAAACCAATCTTAGTGAAGAACAGAATCCACCTTTTACGAAAAATATATGCATTTCACTTCTAAAATATGCTTTAGCAACAAAGTAGTGAAATGAATTTGATACTGAATTTTGAATAGGAAAAGACATATTTATATTATTCGGAAAAAAATTTATTTTTAAAAAGGAACTTAGGTTAATGCCATTACACAACGTTAAACACCAAAACGTGCAAGAAAAATTGTTTGGACCTTCTGAGCCACTGAAAATAATTGACTCATTGTACAAGTAAATTCATTAAAATACTGGCGTAATAATGGAAGAACTGTTTTTATAAAACTGCTAAAAATGATGCTTTTGAGCATGCATCACATGTGTCTGTATCAGAATACTTAAGCAGATAAGGTGAAGCGTAAGTGATTTAAAACGCGAATATGTTTACTTTCATTTTTTGCTTTGCATTCTATTAAAGCAAAGCAATGAGGACTGAATTTGTATGCAGATTTATTTTCAGCATGTAACTTTATGAACTTATTTTAAAGAAACAGAAAAAAAGTAAGTTTTCCAGAATTGATGAGTTATAAATTATCTAATGAAGAGAATGATGAATTGCAGGATTCCATGAATAAATATGAACCCGAATTTTGCGATTCATCCTCAGATAGCTTGGCAGATTCAGATAAAATATTGATAAAAAGCAAATAAAGAACATGTCATAAATAAAAAGTAAGGCAGTTAATTTAGCTTGATATACGAATTTTTATGGATTTATACAGCCAATATAAATCATTGCAGTACTTAAAGGAAGAAAAAAAACGATTTAATGTCAAGCATATGTGATTCATACAAATACATTATTTTAAAGATACATTTACTTCACGTAGCAATCTCGTATTTTATTCTGAAAGATTAAATAGTTTTTTTTAATAATTAATTTTTTTCACAATATTTTTACAATTTATTATTCTTTTAAATTTTTCTCACAAAGAGTCAAAAGAGAAGTCTTAATACAACGCAAGACATTGCATACAAGTAGTTATATGTGCAATCCACTGGCGTGCGCTTGTTGCGAAATATTAAACTTTGGCGCAAATTCAGCATTTTTACTGAATCCATAGTGTAAACATTGGTGAAGGGTTTGGCGATTAATCCCAGATTGATGGTTAACAGTACCGAAAATTGAACGGGTTTCAGACGCGATCCGACTGATTGAAACTAAAATTTAACATAGAGCTGCAATTGTAGTCAAAAAATCCCTTGTCAATTACTATTCTTTCTGTGACAATAAGTCATTCCGTGTTTAATTTATCACGTTTATATACTCGTTGTTGTTGTTAATGGCACTTGCCATGGATAAGCTCGCTAACACAGTCAGCGATTTTAAACCAATGAGGTGTCTCTTGTTTCAAGTATCGCCATCTAGGACCAAGAGTATGTCTTAGCTACACACTCACCACATTCGCTTGCACAGCCCCTTTTTACAGGGGGGGGGGGCACATTCATATTCCTCACAGACAGTACACAAATGAACAACCATGTCCTGACCGGGACTCGAACCCGAGACGTCCAGATCACGAGGAAGGCGCGCTACCTCTGTGCCAGGATGATGGCTAATGTACTTGTGAAAGTATAAACAGACAGACAATCGATCTACTGTTGGAGTAAGCTCAAAATTTGAAAAATCTATGCTATAGATGCTAAATGCGTGCATCTAATTTCATCAAACTGGCTCTCTTTGTTTAATAGTTAAATTACATTCGAAGGGGTGAACAGATCATTCCTCTGAACGACGAACAGACGAACTTCCTCTAAAACAAATTTTAATTCAAAATTTGACAGAAATATGCGAATTTAGGTGTTTCAAAATTCGACCGTTTATCTCACTTCTTTTTTTATTTAGTTATGTTTGTCACAGACAGATAGATAGACTGACCAACATTTTCCAAAAATTTGTCTTTCGAACTCAGAAATTTCTAAAATGTAGATTCGTCATAATCTTGAGTTTGAAATTTGCGACAATTACTAAATTTTCTCTTTACTACGTATACGAGAAAATAAATATCAAGATACAAAAAAAATGAAAATAATAATCTTAAGCCGTTTGATTTGAGCCTATAATTGGCAACAAGATCTGAAAATACTAGAACAAAGAAATAGGGAAAAACACCCATCCAGAACGATGCAAATACCAGAGATCATCTACCAGGGGCTGAATCACAAAAAACAAAACAGCTAGGAAAAGAAGAATAAAAAAAATGCCTGCTCCTTTAATATATCACATCTCATAAATCTGTCAGAGGAGCAGAGAAATGATCCAGAAGCGATGTTCTCTATTGGATGTCACGACATCTGTGACATCGAAATGACGTCCTCATATAGAGCCAACACGCGCCATGCATATGTCTAAAATGATGCTTTATTTATAAGGTGCGACTTCATTATGGTAACTTAGGGGATAACAAAAATTCCCCATCCTTTCTTCAGCACGAAGTAAAGATATCTGGGCACTATAGTGAAATGTTTAAAACTTATTTATTCCTCATTGTGATGTTAATACGATACTCGAAGCTAAAGTGACCAAAGAAATTTTTCTTAGGTAATCATTCAATGTACAAAAGGTGAATCTATAAATGTCTAGACGAGGTGGTGAATGCCTAGAACGCTTACACCCGAGGGTGCAACCTGGTGTCTAGTAACAAAAATGTTATTAGTCCAATTGACAATTCAATAAATTTATTTAAAAAATACAAATTTTATTTCTAAAATACTAAGAGTGCTATGTATACTGTATTGATTTATGAATTATTATCATTATATTCTTATTGATAGTCCTATTAAATAATGATTTTTATGTTAAAATTATATAAAATGTATAATTTTTGTAAAATCAATTCTAATAACTTCACCATTTTATTAGAAAAACAAAGAAATAGTAACGAATAACGGAGCTAATTCTGCAAGAATTTTTTTTAAACTATTTTTTTCTGCATGGTTACGTAAAATAATCTAAATAAGTTAAAACAAAAAGTTTTATTTATTTTTAAATAATAAAGCAAAGTTTCAACAAGGCTATAAAAGTAAAAAAAAATCGGAAGAAGTTATTAATATTGTTCAAATTTTTAAGGATGTAATGAAATATGATTAACTAATAATTATTTTTTAAAAAACGAACTAATAATGAGAATCGCTTGGGATTGCAAAATGACTACATCTATCCCTCAACATACCTATAAATGCCTTATTCTTCCTAATTTATTTTTTAAAGATTTCTTTCGTTTAAAGAAATCATACTTTAGAAGTTACATTTTCCAATTTTTACTATGAAAAAAAAACAGAATCGACCTATCTTAATGAATATTCCTCATTTTCACTAATATAGACAGATACTAAAATTTCTTTGAATATTATTAAATGCCATGTATAGGATCGCAGTGTCAGTAGTTTTCACGATAAAGTGATGAAACATCTCAACTGACATGGGTAGTATCTGTTTAAAATATTTTTTGTTATGGGTTGACGATAATAATTCGAAAATAATTCCACAGCTATCAGTTTATGATAACACGACAGTAATTATACATAACAGAAGGATTTTCAATAACTAGGGTACTTGGGATTTTAAGCTTTCAAAATTTAGTCACTTTATTCAAAGTCACTTTTTTATATTTATTCCCTTTATTCACACGGGAGATTTTAAATATCCTATCATTTAAAAATAGAAATATTTTAAGATCGAGAAAGATGATTTTTAGACATTGCTATGAAATGCAAGATCTAATTACAAAAATAATTTAATTTTTTAGGAAACATTTTGAAAACTTTACAAAATTTTGCTTGATTTTATTTTTTACATATATTTTAACATGCAGTGTATAATTTTTAACTGTTTTTTTTCTGTGTCATTTTATCGAATCCTTTTTTCCTGCTCAGTTTCTTTAAGTAATCATTTTTTAATATAATATTTTAAAAAGTAATATTACTCTTAAAAACTTACATGTGTTGCCATTTTTTAAACGCATATTTAAGCATTTAGGACAGATAGCTTTTTATTTGACTTTCTATATCGTTCCTTTGGGGTTTTCTTCCTATGCAGTTTTCTTTTTTAAAAAATTTAATTTTGTAATGAGGTTAGGAAACAACGCCAATATAAACAATTTGTGATATTGCGGCAACACTAATGCACAACAGAATATTTCTAATGTAGCGGGGGGGGTCTCCTTTTTTCTTTCTTTTTTTATTTTATAATTAAATGTTACTAACATTAATTAAATGGGTAATTCAATTTTACTCAGGAAACTACATCTTTAATACAACTTTCAATGGTAAAAATCTTAGAGCTATTAAGTGGCATTTTGTTGTGGGTTGCTTGAGTGAAAATGAATAAACCTCTTTTTTTTTCAACGACACAATAATTTACGATGTTTCAACTCTATCACAACAACCACGGCTCAAAAAGTAGCTATCTTATCAGTTTTCCTTTCTGCTTAATATCCTGCAAATTCATCTACAAACTTATTTTGACAAGCTTCTTGAGAGAAAAAAAATTCCTTGCTTCCATTTGACATCTTTTTTCTTACTACACAATGAAATCTTTTTGTTACTTTTCATTTTCATTGTTTACAATCCCGATCATATCGCATTACCATTAATGCAACTATTATTTCTTTTGAAAATGGCCATAAAAATATATACATATAATAGGTGTTAGAATCGGCAATGGGATGTATTTTTAATGTTGCCATAGTTAGTTCTATCATTTCTGGCTCTTTTTCTTTGACTTTAATTAGAAATACAGAAAATTACATTATAAAATAATGTTTTCTTTTTTTTTTAATTTCCAACTAAACAAACCTGTAATTACGGATGTCTTAGCATTGGAATCAGAAAATTTGATTCTTATCTCCATCAAAAATCTGTCATATGGTATCTGAAAGTTCATATAGGGTGACCTTTGATGACTCTGCAATATCAAAAATGCCCCAATATGACATAGCTAATCTTCGAAGCTCCAAATGACTCAAAAACAGTTTATGATTGTATTTCTCCCCTGATTGTACTTCTCTCTGTTTGATTGGAGATTTTTGTTGTTTTCCCCTTTGTTTAAGTACTGGTAAACAAGGGGCAGTTCTCTCTTTCTCTAAAAGCCTCAACCAAGAGTCCAGGCTAAGGCATTACGCACGTTCCCATCCTAGACCCCTAATTCCCTGTGCAACCTCTTTTAATCTTTGTCTCCTATTTTCCATCTGCATGCCATTGAATTAACTAAAAAGTAAACGATATCTATGCCTAGTCCGAAATCTTTCAGATGTACTAGCAGTGGAGACCGAGGCTCTAATGATCATATTGTATCCATCAACTAGGATAACTGAATATTCGGTTACATATAGTTTGAGCTATAAAGAGCAGAATGAGGATAATGATGAGATCCCCCCATTTCTCTATTATACAGATTCACTCTAATAATCTTCGTGTAGTTTTTAAAAGAAAACACTTGAAAACTGTATCATGCAAAATCAGTTTCCTTGTTCAGCAATTCACGGTTCATACTTTATTTTGCTAACATTTTACCTTATAGTATATTTTAAAATAAGAGTATTACACATTTCCTTGCTTATATAATGATTGCTATTTCTAATGGTAGGTAAGGTTTTCGAAAACATAAATATGATCGTATATATTGTTTTACCATGGACATTTGTTCATCCTCCTCCCTTTTATTCAGTAGTTTTGGAAACAATTATTTATACCACTCAGTTATAAGAATAAAGCTATTATTTGTTTCAATTGAATTTATAGTGATTAATATCATAATGTAAAAAAGAGTCTAAAAGCTTCTGTTTTAATAATTTTTTTTGATAACTAAGAAAAATACAGGAAAAATTAAATTTTTATCAAATTTTTCAAGCCTAATGTTGTAAAGATTTTGGCATACTTCTCTTTTATTTTCATTTCCTTAACTGTTTTTACCATCAAATGAACTAACATTTGCGATGTCCCTAATTTTAATTGAATAAAACACTTCAGAGCTGAAATAGAAAGTGAATTTTTTGTTCCAAATTCTATTTTGGTTTTAAAAATAATCCTAGGATAAAACATTTTGAATCCGACTGTACTTTCCAAAGTTGTTTCTCTTAAAATAAATTTTAAAAAAAACTGTGCATTATTTAAAAAAAGTGTTAACATTTTTGTTCCCAAAATTTACTAAACCATTGAAGACCTTTACTTTCACTCCATGTATCAGTTTCACTGAGATCCAGTCCTCGACTCGTCCTCTTCCTCCAGCAAACAACGGATCGCTCTTTTTTGAAAGCTCGAAAATCACAATTTGTATCTCGCCCAACTTAATCAGCGAAATTTCCCTTTAAATTAACGGGTCCAATCCCATCCAACCCCCTCCGGCTGATTCGACATCGCTGCAAGAGGACAGACCAACGTCCGTCTGACAGAGACAGGAAACTAGTGCGCTCCAAATGCCAGTCTGGGAGTTGTTAGCTTACTAATTAAACGTCCTTCCGCCCTTACAGCAGAGAGCAAAGGTCAGACTGATTTAATTCCGGAGGCTTTAATTGCAGTGGCCCGTCAACTGATCACTGTCCACCGGCGACTGATAAGGACACTGTCAAGCGCAAAACAGCGAGCTAAGTCAGGAATGCTGCAGCAGGAGACTTTTTTCTCCCCCTCTTTGAATTCTTCCTTTTTAATTACGTTAGCAGGCGATAAATTCATTGGATCATCAATTAATGCGAATGTGCGGCCCGTGTGATCGTTGACGTTGCATGCTTTATGTCATTATTAATGATGCGGCTCCAAGTAAAAGGGGGATTTGTCACCGAGTGGGATTTTAAAATGACACCTCAAGTCATTAAGTGATTTTTAAGGAATGGAACGACGAATGTGTTTATCTCGCAACTTATTCATTTCCATGGGATTTCTTTTAAGGATGGATTGTAAGATGTCTGCTATCTTTAAAATGCAGCTATTTATAAAAATATGGAGAAAATAAAAATTTAAATATCAAAATTATAAAGTTTTTCTAAAGAGAAATAACATTAAAAATTTAAAAAGTTGAATTCATTAAATAATATTCATAGATTTCTTATTAAAAGCATAGTTCTCGAGAATTGTCGCACATGTTATCTAACATAATTAATATTGGTTTAAAGAAATAAAAATAATCATTTACAAGCAAATCACTCTTTCTACATTTTCTAATATGATTGATTCATAAAACTCCGGTTCAAATGAACAATAACGCATGTTTCAAGCCAATATATATCGCAATGATTGAATGAAAAATATTGGCTGTGTAATCTATGAAAAGGATATCTTGGCATCAGCTATACCAATCCCTCGAACACTCCAAATAATTGTGTTTTGAATCAAAAACTATCTCTGAATTATTAAAATTCTCGCTGCCCAGTTACATGATCAAAATTGAAATTTCATTTTAAATATTATAAAAAAAGATGAACAAGTTTCAATCCATCAGTGAAAGCAGAATTATTATATATAAGAATTTTTTTGTACGAAACAAGTTGATTTTAAAAATAGTTTACTGATATAATTTTTAAAATGTGTCAGCAAACAAGCAATACTTTTTTGTACTATCTATTTCTGTTCTTGTACATAATTTTAAAAAGAAAATGGAATCGGGAAAACATAAGCTGCTTCAAAATGATTTTCTTTCCAGCAAAAAGTATAATGTTCAGTTATAGACGAAAAACATGAAAGAATTCACTGATGAAGTGAGTTTTTTTCCAGGGTTGGATCGGATGACTTTATAGTGGAAGAACCCTGTTTGTTCCTGTTGCGCAAAATATTTAAATGTCAATTACACCTTGTCAATAAATTAAAAATTACTGTATTTTCCCAATTGTAGTAGTTTTATATCAATAAAGGCATAAAATACAATCAAACTAAAATAAAGCAAATAAGACTTTTTTTGAAATCATTGAAATAAGTACAGGAAATATAGAAAACTAGCATTCCGTACCCGGCATTGCTCGGGTAATAGAATTAGCAATATAATTACCTATATAATATTACAATATAATTACATCTATAATAATTACTTATTAGATATAATTTTTTCTAATTTGGGGAGGGTCCCGGGGCTCCAGGACTCCTTATATATATAAACCGATTCTAAACTATCCTTAACAATCCTTTTAAAGCTTTGATTTTCTTTGCAAACGCAGGCCATCCACATTTTATTATTATACCTACGTTTAAGCAAGAACTTCTTTGTATACATTTTTGAATTTTTTTTCTGGTGCTAAAATTATTAAGCCGCTTGATGAACTGACTCTGGAGCAAGCTACATAAAACTGGCCGTGTGAAAAACAGTCTTCTCTTAAATCGATCCCTGCTACTTTTAATGTTTGCCCTTGTGACTTATTAATGGTTATTGCAAAGCAAACTTTTACAGGAAACTGCACTCTTCTAAATTCAAAAGGATCTTCTAAATTCAAAAGGAACTCTCCTCGAGCACATCCAGTAATTATCGTAGCTTCGATTACATATTTATTAAGTTTAGTCGCTTGTAGTCTGGGGCCATTGCACAACTTTGGTGGACAAAAGTTTCTATGTAGCATTACCGGTGTTCCAACTTTCAGGTGAAGTATGTGAGGTGGAAAACCTGGAGGGTCTAAGGTGTGCAGAAACTCCTCTGGATACTGCACTGCATCATCATGATTTGTTGTTGTATCAAAAGATTTGTAGTAAATATCCTCTCCACTAAACGACTTTAATAAGATGCTGTTGACTTCTGCGGCTGTATCATTTTTTGGAGATAAGATGGCACTCTCGCACAACCATTCAATCGGCTTATTTTTCATATCAACAATATCAGGATAAATCTTGGCGATGAGATCTGGCAACTCTGTGACTACCGTAGCGAGTTCGTAGGGTATAATTTTTCCAGTGCATTCAGGATATATTCCATCTCCTATTTTAAGGAGAAGATTAGAAAACAATTCTGCTGACGCATCTCCATATAAATGAGCTCGCATATTCTCACTCAGACAAAGTTTCTGCACTTTAGGCCATACATACGACGATTTGATGCATGCTTTAACTTCATTTGCACGTGCTCCTCTAGATACAGCCGGTAATGTTTGATGAAAATCTCCTGCTAGTAAAACAGTTACTCCACCCATTACTTCATCAGAATTTCTTATATTTTTGAGGGTTGTATTAAGTGCCTCGAATCCTACTTTATGAGCCATAGTACTCTCATCCTAGATAATAAGTTTGCAATCTTGTAAAACCTTAGCCAAATCACTCTGTTTTTTAATACTGCACATTGGATTCTCTGAGTGATTGAGGTTAAGGAGTAATCTAAAAGCAGAATGAGCTGTCTTTCCACCCTCCAATAACGTTGCAGCTATTCCAGATGATGCAGTTGCCAAAGCAATGCCTTTATTGCTTCTGACCTTTGAAAGAAAGAAATTTAAGAGAAATGTTTTTCCAGTGCCACCAGGTGAATCTAAGAAAAATATTTGGCCAGTACCAGACTCGATGCTGTTGAGAACCTTTTGATATACGCTGGACTGTTCGTCTGTTAGAGAGGCTTCAGCATTATATACTTTTTTCTTCAAATCTTCAAAATCAAAATTTGTTTCTCTCATGTACTCTCTGTTTTGAAAATGAGTCTCAAATCGCTCAGGCTGAGGTAAGCCATAATCCATTAAGCGCTGACCTCCCAGACTCTGAACAGTTTCTTCAATCAGAATCAAGCATTGGTTGTACGCTTTGTCCTTAGTTGAAAGAGCGGAGTCCTGCAGTTGTCTTTCATGCTGAAACCGGATGTCTTCTGAAAAACTGTCCTTGTACTTTTCCCAAAGGCTTCGTGGATCAGAGGGGTGACAAAATACTAAGATAACTGAAAAAAGTTCGCAGTTTGATCGATGAGCTGCTTAAAATAGTTTCCTTAATAGTGTATTGCCACTGTTTATCATCCTCGAGCAATCCCATTGCCATGCATGCAGCTTTGAATGTTGGGTATTTAACATTATTTAAAGTTTTTAAATAAGAAAAAGATGTTGGGCCTCTAACATGATGGAGGAAGAGGCGTAGGTGATAACACTCAACATTGCTAGGATGAATTGTGTAAACGCGCCCTAAAGTAGAATCTTTCTTTATCTCTAGCCATTGATCAATATTCTCTCCACGCCTACGTCTTGTAAACTTTTTACTCTGTTGCCACACATAATACGAAGGAACTTCAGCATATAGAAGTGTTCTAGCAAACTCATCAATTTTGCAAAGGTTGAAGAATGCCGAAAGTGTTGTCTCTGGAGGTTTAACAGCTTTGTCATGAATGCTATGTGCGGTGAAGTAAACACGTTGGCCATTTTCCAGATGCACAGCAAGATGAATTACTGCAGGGTATCTCTCATGAATAGGAAATCCCAATATTTTCCATACTGCTTCTGAACTGTTGATATATCTGCCAGATTCGTATATCTTTATCTCATCAATTTCTTCATCACTCTTTAAAATAAAGGATGCTTGATCATTTCCTTTAGTGATGTATTTACAAATATACTTTATGGATTTTACGGAATTCGTTATCTCAACATTAATATAAGATTCAAAAGTACGCAACAAAACGGGATTGTACGGTACTTCCCATCTGTTGAATGTAAACTCCTTCATTTTCCATAAACTCCTTCACTTTCATATGGAAAACTCTCGCAATGATGACATGACGTTGATAATGCTTCTGTCCTGGATACAATTCTTGTTGAATCTCTTTCCATTTTGGGTTACACGTGAAAGTTATAAACAAATATGAACTTCCATAATGACGTACATATGTCATGGCACCTTGCGCTCGTTCGTGCATGTAACGGGGCCCACCAGTAAACGATGATGGTAATACCACTCTCTGTCGTATTTGATCAGCGTCATGCCTTCCTACTTCATCTCTCAAATGAATGCATTCTTCTCATCTCAGTTTGCTTTGATTGTATTAGAGAAAATTCAGTTTTTCAAGCAAGGCCTAGAGAGGTAAGCTCAGACAAATCGTAGTTTACTGAACTGTTGCCAGCACCATCGGGCTGTGACATGATTTTAAATTGAGGATAACGAGTTGCACTATATATATCTGAGAAAAAAATTAAGTTTTGGAAACTGAAAGATATATTGGAAAGCAGACATTGTTTGGACAACAAAAACTTTGGTAAAAATATCGTACATTATTTAAATTCAAAGAAATTGTTAAGTGATTGTTAAGATATTTATTTCTACCATTGTTTCATTTTAGTGTTAGGATTATCTAAAATTATTTTATCTAATTAATTAATTTCTCCCGAACTAATTGATATTTCGAAAAATCCTTTCTTAGTGGGTACTTTCGTAATCATGTGGACATGCCTGCCAAATTTCAAGTCTGAGGCTTCAGCAGTATTGGCTGCGCGTTGATATATATATATATATTATCTCAGGACAAAGATTTTTATATATATAGATAAAATATCAATTTTAGCTTTTATAGAGCTAAGTAAAATATTCATAAGAATTTGATTAAAATTTTTTTAAAGAAATCTTTTGTAAGAAATATGACCACCTTTCATTGTAATATATGTATAGCTTTGGTTACATATGCTTTTATTCAGATTATCCAGGAGAATTTGAGGAATTTTTTGCGAAGGGTGGGGGATTGTGCTTTGCCCTGAGTCTCCCAAACGCATTCATATGCTTTAATGAATAAGCAAGCCACTCATTTCGATGTATCCTTTACTTTCGACAAGATTTTCAATAACCTCAATAAGTTGAGAGTATGAATTATCATAAACAAATATGTGTCACATTTATGTATCATCAGGACAACTGTGTACATGAGAAACTAAAATATCCTATAAATATGTTTTCGCACTCACTTTTCCTCTTTCGAAGACAAGATTGAACACATCAGTTCTTATCATACCTGACCAGACCTAAATATTACAACTTCTGTAATAGTCCGTTTCTGTAACAATCTCTTCTGTAATAGTCATGAATTGACGTCTTGTATCGAATGATAGCAAAATCCACATTTATTACTAAATTATGTACTTCTTAATTGACAATCAGTCCAGTTGGCCTGTTTACGACACCTACCTATCGGAGTATTATTTGACATTTGATTTTCCTACAACATGTACATCGAATTATTATTCATCATTAATTTTATTTATTTATATTTCCAAGTTTTTTCATTTTCTCGTATATGAAACATTGTAAAGTAACATAGAAAAGGGGCGTAATCTGTTTAGATTCGAGTTCGAAATTCAATTTCATCGAACCTTCATTTAAGCTAATTACGCCTACTTTAAAATAGTCGTAATCAATCGTTGTGCTAATGTGATGATGGTTTGAAGAGGTTTTTATTTGAAGAGGTTAAGGTAAAAAATTCTGACAAAAATATTTAAGTAAATAGGAATTTCAATCTAATTTATGATATATATTCAGCTTAAAACAGCTAGTCAGGAATGTCCTTCTTATGACTGTGCCTTAATTCTTTATAATATTGCTTTAATTTCCAATAAATAAACAGTATATCCACTTTTTTCTGCCTTAATAAAACGCGTTTACAATTTTTTATTATTTTTATTGTTTCCTACTAATTAGTTTTTAATATAGTTCATAATAACAAATATTATAGAATTTAAAAATTGCTAGTTCTTAAATCAGTTTCTAGATTTGCTACTTTTAATTAAAATTAATGACTCATAATTAAGAGCTCTAACATTGTCTAAATATTCTAGAATATTGGGAACTAATTAACCGTGCAGTATTTTAGAACTCTTACGCATTAGGAAGTGAGTTAAAAAATTTCAATTCTGTAAATATGAAATATACGAAATTAAGTATTTGAAAGTTACGTGTTCATATCACGTCCGGGTCACCAATGTACCAATTGAAGGTTGTGATATGAACCTGCGACGGTAGTGCTAGTAGCCGAGTAACATAACCACTGCACCAAAAATCGACTTCGGTATCGTAAATATTATCTGGCTTATGAAGCTAGAGCCACAAGCTTTTTATAATCTTTTTAATTTACCATGTTTATTATTTTCGAAATTTATATATCAAGGCATTGATGAGTAAATTACCAAACCTGTGCTGTAATTACCCTCCCATTTGATTAGAAGCTCTATCCAGTCTTCCGTAATTTCAAAAATAGTTTTTTTTAAAAAACCATTATGGTCATTTATAGAAGTATTATAGTATTTAGGTATAGTATTATGGCCATTTATAGAAGCATTTAGAAATGATTTCTCAACATCATTCATTGCATTGGTATTTAAGAATTTCTAAAAGATTGATTTTTTGGAGAGTTTTATTGCGTTTTTAATAAATTATACTGACCAACCAAGTTTTTTAAAATTTAATTTCGTTTTTGTTTTATTTATTTATTTATTGTCTTCTAAGTACTTCAAAAGCTTCGCAGTTTTTTCAATTCCTACTAATAGTCCACACTCACCCAATATATATATATCTTGTTCAAATTTTCAATCTCTTATAAAATACTTTTTATTCATTCACTCATTTTTTTAACTTGTAGTGGAGGACACTTGATGTTAATGCAGTTTTTTCAAATATTAATTAATTAATTATTATTCAGTTTCTACTATTATTTCCTATTCTCCCTATATATATTTTGTTCACACTTTCAATCGTTAATAAAATACTTTTTATTCATCCACTCAAGTACAAATACATTTTTTTAAACTCGTAGGGGATGACACTTTTTGCTAATACAGTCTTTTCAAATATTAATTCATTAATTAAATTTAATTAACTTTAATACATTAAATAGAGTTTTAGTAACTTGTAAGGAAAATTGAAATCAACAGGCAGTTGCTCTATCGGTAAAATGCAAGAATTTCAGCATTTATCATGTGTTGGTGAAAAATTCGAGTCCAATTCTTGCAAAAATCATTAATTTTTTTGATAAATTATTTATATTAATTGTAATTATTTAGTAAAAAGTAACTAAAATAAAATTTATCTTTGTTGACCTAAGTAGGAATTGACTTGATTTTTTTGTTTTTATATTACTTGTTTTACTATTGATCTCGTATATTTTTTTATTCTAATTATTGAAATGTTACTCAGTGCCTTAGTTTCGTAATTATGTGCAAGTGAAAGAAATCTAAAGAATTTTTATTCATCTTCATTTAATTAATGCTGGAGATCTCTGAGAAAGACTATTTTTTACCGAATCAGCAATTTTTGAATCATTTACAAAGATTTGAAATCTTACAGTTATGAAATAACTTGCATTCATTTCTAAACTCGCGTTGCTGTTTTTCACACTTTTTACTAAAAGATTCCAAGCGGAAATTTCTCCAGATTTTGCGTCATTGCTTTCAGAGAGTCCTTTAACTTGATATCGACCTCTCCGGCTACTTAATCGAAACCGCTTGACTTAGCCTATATGATAACCACACTGATAATAACCAGATCTATCAAATGTTTGTAAAGTATATATGTTTTAGACTATATTTCTTGGCTATGTTGAATGTTAGACTTTGTAGATACTGTATAAGTGTTAAGTTTGTTACTGTATAAATAAGTGCTATTTTTAAAGAATTCTTTGGCCTTTTATGATGCAATTAGATCGTTCTTTAATTCTGTTCTATTATTCATACTTGTTCATTCAATGGAACACTATTCTATCCGAAAATCTAAAAATGGTTCATGGTTAACTCATTTTCTATCTTTAATAATGCGCGTTATAAACAATCCCCAAATGATTAATTTCAAAATTATTAAAGCTGACACAACAAATTCCAATAACATCGATATTGGTCGGGGTATCCTCATCAAATATGAAGTGACATTTTTGAAATTATTCATTGACGCGATGTCACTGAGTAATAAATAAAATGGTGAATTGGGAATTCGGTTTTTATTCAAGTTTTAAGAGTGAAATGGCCGAGAAATGAGGGTAAAAGTTCTTTTAAATAATAGTGCAATTCGATGTGTCTTTATGAAACTGGGTCAGTTAAAATGCTCAACACTTTTCTTAATATTTCCCGATTCGTCGCAATGTGAAATGTAGATTTTTTAAATAATCTATCGAAGTGTACAAAGAAAAAATATAGAAACTGTCAAAAAATTTGAATTCGAGATTTTGAGGGGAATCTTCATGTGTCAGATTTCCTGGGTCAAAAAAAAATATACGTTTAGAATTATCAGCTGACTGGGAATATAAATCATAAACGCTTTAGACGGAACGAATGCTGTATGTAGAATTTACCCCAAGAACAATTTACGAATACTGTGTGTACTGTGCAATTATAACCAGAAACAGTGGCAGCAACACAGGTGTATTGTACACTAATGAAACAATGAATAACTAATAGAACGCTGCTGTTTTTCTGTCACGACTTGTATTTTGCACTCGATACGTAGGAAGATCGAAGCCAATTTCCAATGTCTTGTCAATGTCGCCAATGCAACACCTTGCCTTCCTCATTTAATTACAATTTGTAATTATAATCAAATGTGTGAAATCCATTTAGGATGGGAGAGGGTCAGCATCAATTTTGGAACAAAATTAAGCAAGAGATTGACCACAAGCATGTAAACGGGAAAGGTCTAAAATGAGAGGAATTTATTATATGAAATTTGATATGTAATTTTGTGACCGCAATTGTTGTCCTGCATGAAATTTTTGTCAGTTATTTTTAAGATAAAGACATTCAAAATACTTATTCAGTTTTTTAGTACTTCTATTTTAATGATATTTCAGCAATCAATGGCCAAATATCAAGAGTTAATAGGCTCTTTGATAGCTTTGTCTCGTCAGTGGTTATCAATGAGCCTATTGAAGTTAATATCATAGTAAGTTTATGAGAGAGTTTGTGAGAACGTTTTGGGCAGGACACTGTAGTTGGTTCCATCTTCATTTTGAATACTAAGATAATTCTCAACCTTACACATAGAATTAAGTTTTTCCCCCCAAATGCAAACATTCATTACAAATGAAGGGAGATGAATAGAAAAATGAAGGATCTGTTATCAGAAAATGGAATGAATTAATGAAAAATTGGCTAAATGTAGTGCTTCCTTAAAATTTTAATCTTATTTTTTTTCAGGTCGTGAAAATATTTGAATTGATAATTAAAGTATCAGCTAGTTTGCGTGCCAAAAGGTCATGCGTTGTCAATGCGTTTTTCGTGTCAAAATGCAATTAAGTCTTCCCTCTTAAATTTGAATTTTCACATTTCAAGAAGTTCAATTTTAAGAAATATTTTTAAACATAAAGTAAAAAAATGTGACAAAGTTGTTTATTAACAGATTTTGAAATAAGTGTTAGTTTTTTAAGTTTTTATTAACTTGACCTTCCTGTAAAAGATCCTCTCACCTTTTCGGAACACATACTTTTGGAAGCTTCAATTGATTGTAAAAATCTATCACCGAAAATGAATCATGAGGTATAAGTTATGGTCATATTGCAATACATATCTTTATATATCGCATTATTCAATATAATAACATCTTTGAGCTCTTCCTTTTTCTTCTCAATGCTCCGTTTTCTCTTGAGAATAAGAATATGGACAAAAGAAGAAATCCAGATTCCACCACAGAAAAACATGGAAAACTAACTACGACCTGAGGCATTCGGGTAATTCAGACACAAAACTATCCTTCTTAACCCTAACTGAACATCCCACCTAATTAGACGACGGTGGGAGAGGCAAGTCCGGGGAAAAAAAAAGAGGAAACAAAGGAAACAAACAGCAAGGGAAAAGGGAGCAAAAAAAATCCTACACTTCTTGAGCAATTCCTCCCTCATCCTCAAGAAAAAAATAACTTTTTGAAATCGAAGGGGGTCAACCCGATAGAGATGGGTCCCCGGCCCACCCTCATCGTTAGTCGGCTTCTGTCACGTGACCCTTAACGAGAGGGCCCGCGAGTGACACCCGTAATTGGCCAATCAGCGCGCTCGCTCGTCATAGTATCCCTTCCCTTCGCCCCTCAAACTAATTACGTGTCCGACGTCTCTATGTGGCCAGGATAACTAAGAGCAAAGGAAGGAATGTGAAGGCGAACCAAGGATCAGACAAACAATCTGGACCGTAATGAGGAGGACAAGGCTTCATTATCACTAAAAGGGGCTCCTTCGCGCACAGGACTCGAGGATTTCTGATAGTCGCCTTTTCACTTTTAATCTAGAGAGAGGTTTCGATTCCAGCAAAAAAATAAAAATGGCGAAGAGGGGGGAATGGTGTAATAAGACGATGACTTTCAATTAAATGAGAATTACTTCTAACAAGCAGGTATCATGTGAGATCCCATGCCACAGAGAAGCGCTGGTTTTGAGAGAGAACCCCCCCCCCTCTATTCATTTTTTTTTATCCTTTCATGATATTTCTTAAATCAATTTGCTATTCTGTTTCAACTCAATGTGAAATAAAAAAAAGGTTCGATCTTCTTCTTCTTCTTCTTTTTTTTTTTTTTTTTTTTTTTTTGAAATCCGAAGCTTATTTAAGAGATTTAGGGGAAAGAGGTAAAATATGTATATTGAAAAATTAAAGGATTTGTTGTAGTTAGGTTTAGATATTGTTGATGGAAAAAGATCTTCGAAATAGTTCCACCCTCTTTTTTCAATACCTGCTTTATCACAATGAAAGTAAAGGGTTAGAATAAACATCTTAGTATATTGAAAATTAAAGGATTTTGTTGTGGTTTGGGTTTATATATGGTTGATGGGAAAAGTTTTGCGAAATAGTTTGCGGCACTTATTTTAACGCCTGTTTCATGGCAATAAAAGTAAAGGGTTAGAATGGACACTTTATTTACAGAAACAATTTTTTCGATGCTTTGCCTTTAAATTATTTTCGATGTTTAAATTTCATGAATTAGAGTAAATATTTTTCAGGTGAAATTTGCAATGAATATCTGACATTAATGCATTAATTTCCAAATTTGTTTCTTATAATCATGCTGAATTTTTATGAATTATATAGTATACGAATCATGCAATTTAATTTAAGTACAATAGGCCCAACGTACGACATTCACGTCATCACGAAGTCAAAAGCTCCAATCATAATCTTTCAGACCTTGTAAAAAAGATTGCTTTAAAAACTAATTATGTTAATTAGGAGAAATAAATAAAAAATTAAATAATAAAAATTCGTAAAAAGTTAATATTCCCCCTTCATTAATTGGTAAATTAATATACTTTCAATCAAATGTACTTTCATCAACGGTTAATTTATATGGCAATGCAGCGTAAAATTGTAAGCAATTTCCACAACTTCGTGGCTTAAAAACATTTGCTATTAACTTACAGAGCATACTGTAATAATTTCCTGATGTAGTTAAAACTATTTAACTACATTATCTTAAAATCTAATTTTAGGTTGCTTAGTTGCAAAATTTTTTCTAGGTTTCTTTGATTCTTAAAGTTTGTTAAAACATCCTGTATTGTATAGGAAAACTTTACCTAATTTTCAATTCTACAGAAAGTTTTAAATTAATGATCAGCAGATTATTAATTTTATTCACTTACATTTGCTTATCATCATCAAAATTATAACTTCTCACTTTTAGGCAGATTCCTATAGGCAGACTACCTATTACAGTGGTCTTATGACTTCTGGGCACTTTCTTCAGTTCATATATCCATGTTATCCCGTAAACTCGGAAACAAGAGTAATTTTGTTTAAATTTTATTTGGCATGGAATATGCTGTTAGAAATGCAAGAGTCTCCGACGAGTTCGTAAAGGGCCTATTAAGTTCTAACAGGATGGAAATGCTGGAGGCTGAAATTTTTATTTCTCTGTAATTTTATTTATATTGAAGATAGTAAAATAAACACAATTAGTCAAATTAGCGCTTAATTAATACGAACAACTGTAGTACTTAAAGGGTTTTTTTCAATGACTGCCATTTCTTCGAAGTTATGGGTTGGAAAGTGATTTTCACGCCCTAATTTTGACTGTTTCTAACGTCAACAATAGCAACTCAATAATGTCAGACAGTAACTCGGATGTAAAGAAAGCTACCTTTTCCTTCCAACTTGCCATTTTTTTTTACTTTGAATGTTATAATGATGGCTCGCTGTCACATTCGTATTCATCTGTTTGCAGATTTTTATCTAGAAATATTTGTGTTATTCCATGTAATGTGAATATTTAATTATTTTTATTTTCTCTTATACGAAATATACAAAAGAAAATTAATACAAACGTGGTTTTTTTAATTATTTATAATTTTTTTATTTTTAAAAAAATCTGCACGTTTTAGATGCCCGTAAATCAGAAAAATACCTTTTTTGAATTGTATGTTTCACTTCGTATCTATGTCTTTGCATACGGTAGCTAAAAAATATTTTGAGCTACACGTTTAAAATTTAGTATAATTCTAATTCTTTTAACCAAATTTGTACATTTCAAATGAATTTTGAGTGAAATCTGTCTACAGGAAATTATCTGTATTTATATTTGGCCTTGCACATAAGAGCACAGTAATTACGAAACGTAAAATCACAAACTTTGAATAATCCAAACTTTAGATCCGTATTCAAACTTTGAAACAAATCCATCAACTTTTTGACCATCTTTCAGATTGTACTCATTAAAAACTCAATGATTTAAATACATAAAATCTACTTTTAGTTGCTTCTTTAGTTTCTAAAACTATAGCTACTCGTCAAATTTTGTATACGAAGACTTTTCGTATAGTTGAAGATTAGGAAAAGTCTTCGTATACTGTTTATAGTTTTGGTGAGCAATCATTGCTTCATTTCCTCTAGAACGCCATTTGGTCCTATCATGGCAGCCAATTATTTAAAATTCAAGTTTACGTTTAATTTATTTTATGCAATGGGAGAATGAGAGAAACCTTTTTAAATAACAACATTGGTTTATTTTTTACTATTATTTACAATTACTTCTTATCTTATTACTAATTATGAAAAAAAATACAAGAGTTCTTTTTACAAATATATACAAATCACTGTTGCCACCAATCTTACTAAATTTTAAAATGTCAATTGTCCGAGCTAATAGGAATTTTGACTTATCTTCATGGGCTGATTTCGAAGGTGATGAGACATTTGTGATCTCGAAATGTTTTCATCCATATCCTTATCTTCTAAACATCGATTTTCTTGATCTCTATTAATAAGTCCAGTTTAATTGCACATTTATAGGAGATATAAATTTTGTACAGGACAACTTTTCACTCACAGCTGTCCCAGCATTAGTTACTTTTTCTGACCTACTATCTATACTCATGTCCCTAAATTAAAGATAAATCGGAATCACCCAGAAAACGAACATTATAATACATATATCACTCGCAAAATGACGACACACATCTTCAAAAGTCATATGCAAATTGCATGAAGCCACCAAATGACACCGATAGTACGTCACAATGACAAGAGTGTTTGAGAGTGATGTGTAAGGAATAAGAAGTAAAACTGTTCGCAAGCGCTTTATAAGCCTTTCAATGCAATAACCGCATAGGACGCATTTGGGGAATTTTTTTTAAATGGTAAAATTATCGACTGTCTGGAATGTGGGTGTACCCAACTGGAAATATCCGAGGAACTTGAAATCACCCAAGAGAGCATCAATGAATGACACTGTTATGCAGGTTCAGAAATGGTCGATTGGGAAGGAATTATTCTGGGTTCCAGGACTGACCTACATACTCAAATTGGAACCATGACAGGCCAAATCTATCGGGACTTCATTCTGGAACAAATGTACGTTTGTTTCGGGGCGCCATGGGGGCAGAATTCATGTTTATGGATGACAACGCCCGTTCTCATCGTGCAAACATCGTAAACGAATATCTTCTATCAGAAGTTAAAACTCGTATGGGACTGTGTGGAACTGCACAGCCTTTTCATTGGACTTGAATCCAGTCGAGCATGTGTGGGACATGCTTGACCGGCGAGTTGCAACCCGTCAACCACCTCTTACATGTCTACCGGAACTTCGGAGAGCATTGCTTGATGAGTAGTGTAATATTCCCCCCCCCAAGATAATATCGATAATTTGATACTCAGTATGACTGCGTTGCATCGTCTGAGGGACATATTATGTATTAACCATCATATCAACAATGTAATATTGGTTTTGGCATAATTAATTTATGGACATTAGTGTAGAATGACATCTCTGCCTTCAGAATTTCATTCTTGCATCATCCATTATGCGCAAGTGACGATAACTACTCATTAAGTTTGATCTGTTCGTGGTATTCGGCAAATAAAAGACTGAGTACACGGGAATGAGATGGTTTTACTCAAGGTCCACACATTTTATTATTTCTGAAAAGATAAGATGCAAAGGAAGGTGTAACATCTTTATTGAATATACAAAAAATTTAGGGGAAGAACACTCCAACGGATTTTTAAGGTATATTTCTCATTTGATTTTTTTTTCTTCCCAGACGATGGCTGAAAGAAATTTATTGACCAATTTTATTAAAAGAACATAAAACCATACTCACATTATCTGTCTAAACCTTTATCTAAGAAGAAGGATGTCGAACACTAATCGCGAACATTTAACCGTCTTTCTTTTTTTTATTAGGCCAATACGCCCTTAAAATGTCATGGTAGAGGGTGCAATAGGCGAGGCGTCAGGTAACAAATTAAAGCGGAACTGTTGATGGGCGGATGGTTGAAACAGAAAAGGCCGGTCGTCGAGTTTCATGGTGGCAGCTGGTTTGCGTCTGAAACTCGAGAAATAGACAGGTTTCCGTTTTCGATTGAAACGCTCGTCGGTACAATTACGGAGGCAGCTGAAGAAGAAAACGTGCTCACCCAATAACAAATGAGGCTGTTTAATTAGAAGCCTTGCTGCTGCACTTCCGATGTTCTTACTGCATGAAAGCATAAACAATCTTCTGGAGTTAAAAAATGAATTCCCATTTTTCTGTTCACCAGCAGAATTAATTTGTGTTAATAGGTAAGATAAGAAGAATTAAGGCAGAATCAATGAAAAGGAGAGATGAAACTGATTTAGATTAATGGCGTGCTTTTGATCGCTTTTTGTGTTTGTAAAATAGTTAAGTTTCTTTATTCCTATTCATCTAATTAAACATTAGATGTCTTAATATATATCATATACTAAGGTTAAGACTCATATTTACTATAAATACAAGCCTATATTTATCATGAATATAAGACATGTTTATCATGATTATAAGTCTCATATTTATCATGAATATAAGACTCATATTTATTATGAATATGACTCATATTTATTATGAATATGACTCATATTTATTATGAATATGA
>JAOUZG010053171.1:993807-1026636 GCA_026289955.1 Argiope argentata | reverse complement strand
ATTACTTGTGTACGGTATTATTTGACTTATGAAGCTTTCACCACAATCTTGAGCTCTTTACGTTTTGTAGCGTTTTGTAGGCATTCGAAGGGCTAGGCAGATAGACTTCCTTTACAATTTATTCGCGCCAAATTTAACAAAAATCAGTGCATTTTTTATCTTTCTAATTCATACTGTTTTTCATTTATGTTCACATTCAAAACAAGATGACATTATTCCAAAAACGTGTTTTTCGAACTCAAGGTGATCTGAAACAGGAAAACTCGTCAAAAATATGGAGCTCAAATTCTTTGACGCTTACAATGTTTTCCTCTTTGTTTTTCGTATACGGGAAAGTAAATAAAAATTCTTCTAAGAAATTAATTTATTAGGGTTGTGACGTTTCTTAAGAGTGAATAATAGTCAACAACCTTTTAAAGTCTGTCTATTTTCTGTAAGCGGTTCAAGGTTACATTTTTTACCTCGTTACTAGTTGTCTGCCTAACAACGCTGAGGCAGACATTAGTGTTACTCAAACATTCAATGTGAATGTAAATGATTCCCACAATCCCAGACAAACTATAACGAACTTGCAAAAAAAATATAAAGCAGAAACTATAGAAATATCTGAACAGCTGTTTAAAAAAAAAGAAGAAAAAGAATGACACTATTGTCTGCCTCAGCGTTGCTAGGCAGACAATCAGTATCGTGATAGTAAATGTGACCTTGAACCGCCTACAGAAAATACAGATTATAGTGCTTCTAATAAGTAATTAATGGTGCATATCACAAGTACTCATATACAAAATATATAAAGTCATTTCCATTTTAAATGGGCCGTTTGTTAACTTTTTCCGAGGCCATATTCAAATAAACACATCCCACACACATCGTCTTACCACATAACGCCCCTCATCATCGCGTCTCTCAATCACATTCTTTCTGGCATTTCTTCATTTAGGGAGCTAATCAGTACAGACTCCTCCCCCTCCTTAAAGTCTTTTCTGCTAGAAAGGTTCTTCCGCAAATACTGTCAATTTTAAAAGTTCAAGGATGGTAAAAATGTGAAAGGTCTTCTGTTAATACAACCGATTTAAAAGTTTAAATTTCATTGTAAGGAAATATTGTAAGAAAAATGCATTAAATTGTTAAGTGGCGCACGTACCATGTTTTTAAACCCTAAATAATAATTAAATTTTAACGTAACAAATGTTGACAAAGATTTAAAAAATAAAATTACTCTCTCTACGATCATTAAACTGTCTTTCATCATGCTTTTGCCAATCAAAGAAAATTTCAGAGAAATCAGATTAAAACAACACGGAGTATTTCAATAATATACAACGAAATGTTGTTTTTAAAAATAAAAAACTCCGAATTTCTTTATCGAATGCATCAAAGATCACGATTACTTTGATAGCAAGGAATCTGAAATGTAATGATTGCAAACATTAGTTCATTATTTCGTCTCTTCTAAGAAAAAACGCTGCGCCCTTATGAAAAAGAGATTTCTTTTTTCGATCGCTCTTAATCAGTTGAAATAAACGTATCATCGACAATTATCCTTATCCCTTTCATCACCAGAAATTTTAAGAGGCCACATTTTTAATAGGATAGTAATTCGCTCTAAATTACTCTATCGATTGAAAGTGCGCATGCGACTGTAACCTTATGATCAAATTCTTATTTGCTGCCGAGAGATTTATTTATGAGTCTGTTTTTCATCGTCATTTATTTTTCTGCAGCGATATTTATTTATTAGAAGCAATTATATTTTATTTTTCAGTTTATAATAAAAAGATAAAGCAGATGGTATGGTTTTTCTGAAACTTTATCCCATACCTACGAATAAATATGCACTCTCTGTATTTAAAATTTCGGACTATACTGTGAACCTCACGAGTGCGCAGAATTTTATTTCCATGCTCATTATTCTTAATATAGAGAAAGAAATACGACTAAGTATTTTGAATGTCTTTGTTTTTAAACCGAACGGAATCAAAACTCGACATATAAAAATAATTTTAATTGCTGTCTCATATGAAATCTCATTTATTTAAGTTGCAATTTTTAGTTATCGCGTTTACATGCAAGAGAAATTACAGACAGACAGTCAACCCATTGTCATATCTGTGTAAAATTTCTTGGAATCTAAACTTTGGATGTTAAAATCGTGCTCCAAAATTCATCAATCTCAATCATTACTTTTTTTTTAAGTTATTCCATTTACATGCATGAGGAATTACGGATCGACAGATGGTCTATCTCTTTTCGGATATGATTAAAAATATCATATGCGACTACAATTTAAGTGCCAAATCTATGGACTAAATTTTACTCATCTATTTTTTAACCCCTGCACTTGGGAATCCAAACAGATATGTTTTCTGTGAACGGATTTCATTCAAAATTTGTCAAAAATCCCCAAATTTGGTGTATATATACGACTAGCTTTTACCCTCGACTTTTTACGCAAGGAAAAGGACACAACTAACCTAAAAACAATTTATTTACAGTGTATTCCCGAAATAAATCAAAACAGTAAATCAAGTTCTTATTTCTTTAAAATAAAATCAAGTCTGTTTTTATTTATCGATCGAGATTGAAATAGTTACAACCATATCATACATATAATTTTTTAAACTTTTAATTAAAGTGAAAACATATTTGTCAACAATTACAATGCACTGAACATGCGTGAGTTTTCATTGCCAATTGGGGCAATGCAAATACGGGAATTTTCTATGCCAATTGGGGTAACGCAATGTAGATGAGAAATTTTTTATTTCCTTTATTTTGTTTTAAATTAATTCAAAATGAGTCCAAAAAATCGATTAATTAACAATGTTTAATTTTAAATACATCAAAAACATTTAAAAAATAATCAGAATCATATGAAATAATAGGCCGAAACATGTTAAGTCTAGCCTTATTTGCGTGTGGGGAGGATAACTGGTCTTGCTCATTTAGCGGCGAGGAAATGAATATTTTCGGCAGGAATGTTAGTTTACAATTAATAAAAAAATTAACACTCAATTAAACGGAATAAGTATTAGCCTATGTCCTATTGTAGACTATAATCTATCTCTGAGTTAAATTTCATCGAATTTCACTCAGCCGTTCTGGTCTAACCAGAATCTAAAAGTGTGCCTTGTTTACCAAAAAAACGAAAAAAAGAAAAAGAGTTAAATATTGTATGTGAAAATTATTTAACTTTAAAAAGTTGGAATCTATGGAATGACTAGGACTTTTTCAACATTCAATAAATAAAAACGAAATAATCATTCAAATTTGTATCGATATTATCTATCCTTTAGTATCGAATTCCAGAGGAATCGTTGCTGACATGTTAATGAATAATACTCAATACTTGATCCTATTATACTTAAAATGTGTGTTCTTACAATGAGATTTACTACAGATAGCTGAAAACTGATTCTTAATTCCTTTCAACATCATTTTCCATTTCTTTTGATGAATCGAAATCTCTTCATTACGACATTCAATGCATGAAAATAGCTGTTTACGTCATAAAAATTGAAATATAGTCTGACTTTACATTTCTTGGCCTTGTTCGTTTCATTTCAGATTTTGTCTATAATCTAAAGCTTGCAGATCAGTAATAGATTTGGAATATTTTTTTCTCCTCTTTAGCACATCTTGCGAAAAGTATTTCTTTTAAATGATATGTATTTTGGAGCATAAACAACTAACTTGAGATGGGAAAACCTAATTTCACCCAGTCAACAATCTGAAAATGTCTCTTTCCCCATATTTATCATTACATTAAGTAAAAATTATTTAACCATAAAAAAATGGAAATATGAGGAATATCAAGGCCTCCTTAACTACTCATAAAAAAGAAATTTTCCACTTGTACGTCAGCCCTGCATCAACAACATTGATTTGTTACTTTTAAACAACATTATCTGTCCTCAAGTTAGCACAGAATTCCCATGGAATCATTTCCCTCCGCCATACTTAGAGCATGTTTTCATGCAACTAGATCTAACACAAACAACCCAGAATTGATTCACAACTCGTTTCAACCTCATCAACTGCCCATTTTGATGAAACAGAATCCCGACTTCGCCACGACTTGGCATGCAAATCACTACCCATGTCATAAAAATGTCCCAGGTCTTGTTTCAACTCATTAAATGCAACGGCAGAGAAGATGCATCATCACAAACAAGCCACAGTCGCTGCAAACTTAATTAACAGGAAAATAATTTACTAAAAGTTTTTTTAAAGAGAGAGAGAGAGAGAGAGAGAGAGAAGAAAAAATTCCTGAGAGAGAAAATTTTTCCTCTGCTCTATTTTGGCGAAAGTAAACAAATGGACTTCCAATCTCTCGCCAAAAGAGCACTTTGTGACCTTCCGTGGTGACCTCCCGCGGAGGAAAATGGCTCGTTAGTCATCGAGCCATCAACGGGCCACTTGAGGCGAAATTTAATGAGGACTCCTGCGGTGCTGATTAGGGGTGGAAGGGGGTCGGCACTCTCTCGGTGTTTGTCTTGGCAGCACGTGGCCCTTTTCGGGCAGATTCACACTGATGTCATGAAATTCCAGGTCCGATATTTTTTATTAATTGTCAATACGATACGGTGAAAAGCAAAAAAAAAAAAAGATTTATTTTATTTATTAAATCTAAGCAAAGAAAAACTATTACTAAACGATTTTTTTACACGAACTAGGATTTTTCAGAATTATTGTTAGATGAAGGTGGTCTGCATTTCCTAAACTATTTAACCGGACCTTTAAGGGCAGATTCGTACAAATGCCATGAGTTTTTGGCTTGTCAAGTTTTTCTTCTTCTTTTTAATTGCCAATACACTACGATAAAAAGGACAAAAAAGAAAAAAAGAAGAAATGCTAGATTTCGTTTATTAATTCTAAGGAAAAGAAAACAAATTATTACTAAACGATTTTTTTTTTCACGAACTAGGATTTTTCAGGATTACAGTAAGATGAAGGTGTCTAGATTTCCTGAACTATTTAACCGAGCTTTTTAGGGCAGATTTATACAAATGCCATGAGTTTCTGGCTTGGGCTTTTTTAAAAAATTGTCAATACATTATGATGGAAAGGAGAAAAAAATGCTTTATTTTATTCATTAGATTTAAGAAAAGAAAAAAAAATTACTAAACGACTTTTTTTACACGAACTAGGATTTTTCAGGATTATAGTAAAATGAAGGTGTCTAGATTTCCTGAACTATTTAGCTGATCCTTTAGTAATGCCTTTTAGTGCAGATTCGCACAAATGTCATGAATTCCCCAGACTGATATTTTCTTGTAATTGTCAACACCATAATAAAATGATGAGGGGGAAAATTATATATTTTATTTATTAAACAAAGATAGTAGAAAACAACTGAAAACTTGTCGATTCTAGAAAGACGTTGTTTTTTTTTACATCTAATCATGAAAAGGATTGGTTTGAAGTGTTCTACGTTTCCAAATTTCTAAATTATTTACAAGGATTCTAGTTGGTAAGAACTAGATATTTTTTTAAAAATATTACTTCTATATTAGACTTAAAATTTTAAATTAAGCTTAAGTGCTTATTTTTTTTAAAAAAAATCTGAAATACATTTATCTTACTTTTCTAACTAAATATCTAAAATGCATTTATTTTTGTTTATATAATTTCATTGCTAAAATGTTGCAGATATATTTTAAATTTATAGTTTATTTAATTAGATACATTGAGGATCTATTGTCTTATATTAATTTTAAATTTAAAGATGTTCTTTCGATAATTTATTTCTTATGCTAACTATTACTGGAGATGTTTTAATTTCGATTAAATTTTATCTTAAAATTTTAAGTTTTGTATCATTTTTATATTATATTATTTTAAACTGTTATTTTCTAGGCGATACTGCCCTTTATACTGAATTGGAATATATTCATTTTAGATTGCTTCCCAGTTTCTTTGACTTGAGTTCCAATGAATCGTAAACTTGGGTCAATAATTAGATGGGATTATCTTTAAGCTAATCTAATACTTAATGTTTAAGCGTGTATTTAAAACTTTTTAAAATTGAATTTTAAGCAATTTTTAAGTCCTTATTTATGCATTTCTCTTTACCACTCAGCTATCTCAACCCTTACATCCTTTCGGGGAGTCTAGGTCGACTAGGAGTTTAAACTTTTTTTAAAAGCTGTTTTCAAGAAAGAATATAAAATAAACGCATAAGGTATGTAATATTGAGGTTCCCTATCCAGAGACATGTTATAAATAATTAATTAAAATATTTACAACTATTTTCGATTTTTGGCTCTATTTCTAATTATATAAAAATGAACTAGAACACACAAAAATGTATTTGAACCTTATATTTTACTTACTTTAAAAATGTATATAAATTGGGAGACAATTTTAAATTAATATGAAAATGCCTTGTGTCAGTATTTTTTTGTATAATATATATACAAAGTATGCATTCATTTTTAAGATATTCTGTATTTCTTTCTTCAATTAAAAAAGTTTGACTTCTTTTGAATAAGACGATAAATCGATTACTCAATTATGTTCTCAAGTTTCTCACCGAATTCATCTAAAATTTAAAATATGCTAATTATTAAGACAAGAAAATTTAGAAATCTATCATAAAATCTCATTATTTTATTCGCACTTTTCAAATTAAAAAAAAATGATGATTCTTAAAAGAATTTTTATAAAACTGAATGTATAAATGTCTTACTGAATTTACAATTCCATTTGAAACTTTTAATGGCATTTTCATTTATCATTAAAAAAAACATGTTACATTTTCAGAAAAAGAAATTTATGGGTGAATCATACCAGACTGTCCGCCTCGCCTGCACGTACATAGATTTAAGCCATACAACTGAATGACAGGACCGCAGCTACAGCAGCATTGGCGAGAACTGTGGTTGAGTCCAAAGAGCCATCACCGGCCACGGTACAATTCTTCCCGTAAGAAGTGCGTCCCGTTACCGATGGGAGGAGCCTACTACCACCTATTAGTGTACCTTCCAGGGTAGCGAGATCCAACCCCCATGCCGGAAGCATCCCATCCTCATTTCGAGGTGCTCCCCCAGGGGGATAAATGCATGGGTAAAATGATTTCAATTGATTTAAAGTTTTGTTTATTATTATAGTTTTGTATTATTCTTCATAATAATTTTATTTTTTCCTCTCTTTTTCTATTGAAAAAGGAGTCACAAGAAATAGTATTCAAAAGAATGCAAAAATTTTATTTAGCAGTGACATTAATAAAAACGTTCACAAAATTTCTTGCCAAAATCATTTTTAATGTAAATAACTTGTTAATATTTTTTAAAAAACTTGTTAATATTTTTTTAAAATTGAAACTAGTGTTAAAAAGTAACCAGACTCTTTTCCATATATCTGTAATAATGTTGTTAAACAAAATAATTTAAAAGCAAAAAATGTGCAAATTTATAATACATAAATGATAAAGTTTCAGAATCCATTCAAGAGCGCCATAAATACTAAACTAAATTATTAAATTATTGAAACAATTTAATTTCTTATTAATTTTTTCTTATAGATTTTTTACTTTTTGAGATATAAAATACGTAATTTCAACAATAAAAATAAAAATGCACAAAATATTTTTTAATTTTACAAACTAAAACCAAATGCTGATTGATGTAATTTATACATTTTTAAGAATTTATTCAGCAATTTAAAAAACACAAGTTTAAAATTATTTTTAATATCTTAGTACATGGTCTACAGCAATCGGATATTGTTGGCAAAAATTCCCAAGATAAATCTCTTCGTAAGTTGAGAAAGCTAAACCGAATACAGGGCTCTGAGTTATAAAATTCAAATTCGAAATGATGCTAAGCACTATTAACAACCTTTAAATACCAACACTTTTCTTGAGGATAAAACCCCTTATCATTGCTTTCTAGTTCCAGCTTCAGATTTCAATTCACCCCCACCCCCATGTTTCGAGCTTCATTAAAAGGGAATTTTTAGTCTCGGGTTTTTCCCCATCTAACAACATTCCCTCCCTACCCATGGGCACTATTCACTCGTATGTAATTGCTTTCACCCAAAACGAAGAGCTTTAATTGCTGAGCTTCGCCACTTGTTTACATTAGAGTGATGAAAACGGTGTGGTAGAGACTTCTTTTCTTTTTAATTCTTTTTTTTTCACTTTCACTTTTTTTTTTAATTTTTTTTTTTTTTTCAGGACTCCCGAGATTTTTTTTTTTCTTCTTTTTTTTCTAGCAGAAAGCTGACTCGCTCCATTTTCTTTCCGATATAGATATATGGCCATTCCTAAGGGCTCGCGATAATAATATTTGCTTGATATCCATTTAAACTCAAGATTGTATTATTCTAACCTATTTATGTACAGAAGAGGGGTGAATATGAAATTTAAGTAGCTTTGCTGCTTATCGCTTATTTTTTCATTCTGCGAAAAATAATTATAAACTTTGTCCTTTTTTTAAATATTGTATATGCGCTTTTGTGCATGAAGTATTAATTATTCTGTTTGTTGCAATTTTATTAAATTTCTATACAAAAAGGTATTTCTAGTAAAATGATTGGAACTTTTTTTGTTAAAAATTAAGTTTGTTATAAAATTTATTTACAATTTGTCTCCTTCTGAGCTCAGCTGATTCGCAAGAGATATCATTCGATTAACTTTCACCCAGTTTAAATTTATTGAAAAATTAAAAATGAATCTCTTATTCAACTTGTATAAGATTTATTTAACTTGGAGTGTTCAAATTTTGGGGGGGGGGGAACACGACGAACATTTTTTTCGTAAGATCTTTTATGATCAGATAACAAAATCTATTTGATTAATAAACAATTCATAGAACAGTCGTTAGAAGGATAAATATATATAATTTGAACTGAATTTTATTCCCATTTACCAATGTCACCACAGGAGATATAAGGAGAAGTAAGAAGATTTGCCAGACTAACAGAGAGAACTAGATAAAAAATGGTTTTCTTTTAGTATTTAAAATTTATATCTGGACAAAGCAATATGCAAATGTTTTCATAACATTTATGTGTTGATTAGTTAATTTATGCCTTCTGAATCTTCGTTTTTAAAATTAAAAAAATATTGATCATATTATAGAAACTAAAAGATTAGCAGGTCGAAAAGTTTAAAAATTATACAATTTTTGCTCCAAAATTTAATAGAAATCTACAAATTTGGTATAAGGATCATGTATCAAACTTAATCTACCGTACTAAAAGCGTTTTTGAGTTAGCCTGTTTACAGATAGATATTCGAAAAATGGGTTTTACAGGCTCAGGGTCAGCTAAAATATGGAGATTTTCACTATCTCCGCATTTACGTTTTTATATTTACACATTTACAGAGACTGAAGACTCCCTTCTAGATTGAAGATGAAAATGAGAGATTCATTTTAAAAAGAAATAGACAATTAACCACGACAGAGTACAAAATGAAAGATATTAACATACAAACAAACAAATAATATAGAAAAAAAATAATGATAAAACAAGCAGGACTGGACTCTCCAAAACTTTCTCGTGTATTCCCAAGTAGAAGAAATAAATCTACATTGAAAATGGCGAGTTTGGACAAGGCCACCTACGTCATTAAGGTTTAGATTGTTAATTTTCAACATTAACAAGCATGCCCACTTTGTACTTAATATTATATAGTGGTTCAGGAAACCCATAAATAACAGGATAAACCGGTTGAAACCAAACTGTGGTGCAGAAGCATTGTTATTTAAATAAGATCGTATATATTGATCTTTGTATTTCATTGAGAAAAGTAATCCAAAATTAGCCATTGTCACTAAATACAAATACTTTAATTATTGAAACATGTAGATATACCATTCTGATTAGGTTTTTTACTACCACCTTTTACCTTTTTACTTGAACAGTCATTTGAATAGAATTACTTTAAATGTCAACAGTTGTTCTAGGTAGGAATTATCCACAAGAATACTAACTGAAGAAAATCACACTGCTTTTCCTTTCCAAAGATAATTCCTCGCCATTTTATAAAACAATATCAGCGCCTACCATTATCTAATACTCACCATTTATCGTTTTTTCCCTCTCTGTGTAACTGAAATATTTCTGCACATCCCATTCTCTCTCTTCAATCAATAGCTTTTCAGATTGTCTCTCTGCAAACACTTAAAAATCCATTCTTGATTCAGGGCGTACCCAGAGTCAAAGCGAATTAATGTCCCGTCGTAATAATTGCCATACAAACGCCTCGAATTGTTTCGCCCTTTTGAATTCCGAAACTGAATACACAACACCATTTATTAACTTCGGAAGTATTTTGCATATCTCAAAAACGCAGCGGGGGAGAAATTTCAAAGGGATGGGACGGAAGGGGGGAGGAAATAATCGAGTGCAGATGAATACCTCTTCACTTAACATGCAAAAGTCCGAACTAGAATTGCAAACACGGCTTATTTAAATATCAATATTTAAATCGAAACGATGGAATATTTACCTAGCGCTCCTTCTTCTGTAAAATATGCATTTAAAGCGTTCAAAACCTACATAATCAAAAATACCTCTTCAACTCTATTGAAATCAACATCTAATAAATCTTCCCCGTTCTGAATGTGACTTAACGAAAACCAATCAAGGCAGAACGTTAAGTCGCCAGCGTTTAGCGTCGGCAGTCGATTTTAACGTTTGTAAATAACCCATTTTATAGAATGCCGGTATCGCATTCGCTTTGGAACGCAGTCTTTCAGGGAATTATTAAAAGCTTTTCAAATTGCAGGAATAAAAAGTATCGAATGAATGAAAGACTTTTCAAATCGAACTCCGCCGAATATTCTTAAAGCAGTAGACATGTTGTACGGAATTCTTGTTCGGTTTTAATTTCGCTCGGAATGATTACATTCATCGGAACAAAGATGGCTTCGGCTACAAGAATTATTTTGAAAAGGATCGTTTGGTGTAGAACATTAGGAGAGTTTGAGGAGCTCTTTTCATTCGAGAATCTTTAGTAACAGTGTAATTAGGCAAATACGCGATCGGTTGTTTGCTTGGAAATCTTACTATTAGGAACTTCACACTTCAATTAATTACAAGCAAACTCAAAACGAGGAGCAGTTTTAGAAATCTTAAAGGTTTGTCTCAGTTTTCAGTCGATAAAAGCTTTTCAAGTCTTTCAATTCGACGAATTCCCATTACCAGAGCAAACATCAGAGTTTCCAAACTAAACGCTTAAAAAACTAATTTTAAATTGTTTATGTACACATTTTAATTTGGTGTACTTTTTTTCAAAGAAGAATCTTTAATTTCCTCATATTTTTAAGGAGTTTTTCTTATTGGCGTTGGCATCTCGAGAGACTTTCGTTTTCAACATTAAATTGGATTAGTCTCGTGAGAGTTCTAAGATGAGAAAAAAAACCCTTTCGAACCGTTTCCCGCGTTTACTGAATGGTATGTATCAATTTCCGTAATGATACCAGCTCTTTTCAGAGGATTCTTAAGTGATAATCTAGGGTATAATAGAAGTAGAAAAAATAAATTTAAAATGAAAGATATTTGAATTAATGATAAAGGATTAATGACAGACTTCCTAATGATCGTAAATTTTTAGATATTTTTAGAAATCATCTATGAATATAGAGTATTAAAATAATTGCAATCACTTTAATGAGTTTAAAAAATTGAAAAGAATCTTAAAGATGATAAGATTTTGGTAAATCTTTTTTTTAATTGTGAATAGATCGGATTTAAATTCAATAGAATTTTCATTTGATAGAAGTTGGGCATCTACTAGTTTTCTGTATTATACTTAAGAAACCAATTTAACTCAAGGAATTAAGTATTTACAATATTTTTACAATAAATTACCATATTGATATCATCAGCCAGATTTTACAAAAATTCGTTAGATAAATTCGCTGCATCTAATAAAAAAGCTGTAATTAACTAATTTAGTAAATTGTTAGCAATCTAAAGAAAAGAAAAAACATGTTACTAAAGACATTTTATTATTATTTTTCAGTAAAAATAATTATTATTTTATTTTATTCGTCGCAAGAGTATGGAATTGGTAATCAACATATGTACTTCTTTGAGAAAAAAAAATGAAGAAACCAGAAACAGTTTAAAAGAATACAAAATAATTAATTTTAATAAAGAATTTTCAAGTTCGGTCACTTAATGAAGACGGAAATTTTTTCAAGTTATAAATTAGGAAAAGATAAGAAGTTAGAATTAAATTATCGGAATTAGAGGATGTTAAATGACTAACAGATTTCGTCTTTTATTTCAAATCGGCAAACTTTAAATTGAGGTCCTTTGATGTATCTTAAAACATCTTTAATTCAAATATCAAAATGTCCAACAGAGAGCAAACACCTCAATAACTCTAGCCTTTGTAAAACATATGCAAAAATACACTCATCAAAAATGTTATTAAAGAGAAATAGAAATTCGGTTCCATGAAATTGAGTTTTATGGCATTTGCAACCCTAACACCAAACTAGTCCATTCAGAACTGAACAGACCCAGAGTGTAAAAAATATTTTCCCAGTCGAAACTTTTTCCCAGAATGGAAATTTTAATAACCCCCGAAAACTAATCTCTTGATCCGATACGCTATATATATATTTACCATCCCGGACCCTCTATACATTTAACCTCTGCAAAAGATTACCCGAATTCAAATTCCGAAGAACATCTAAAACTCAAACAACTGTGTAGTAACCCGAACTACACAGCGCGGGGCTCGGTGAAAAATATTAACATCATTTTACGAGTGTTTGTGCTCGGCTTATTTGCATTAATTACGTCATATATATTCAATCGCGGGTTATTTTATTTTCCGGGCATAAAAATCGTCTTCCAAAATCACGTTTTACGTATCGCTACACCCTTCCACCCCATCCCCCAGCTCTCCCTCTTCACTTCTCTTCGGAAGGTAGAGACCAGATTAACGCCCTGCTCTGAAAGTTTTATGAAGGCAAAGCGCAAATCACGGATTTTAATTAAAGCAGCCAATCTATTTGCTGCTAATGGGTATTAAAAGTAAATATAATTAACTCTGCTGCCGTCTAGTCATCAAGATTTTATGACTCATTTCCGGTTCACCCCTCTTCCCCTATCCTCTTACGGAGTCACAATAAAGAAATACATACATCCCACCCCCTTTCCCTGCTCTTCCATCCACACCTGCTGGCTCTCTTCACTTCGATACAGAGACAGGCAAAATCAGCCGAGTTTTATGTCGCTGCAGCCGACACCTCTGCCATGTCGGTGTCCAGCTGATAAAAGCCCGGGAGTTTCGGGATGAAGGCTTAATATGGTCGCTTTTCCACACCTCTGTAAACACATTATGCTAAAACCGGCGAACTGAAGACAAACAGTTTGATAATCTTAGAGAAACTTGCTCGCCGTAATGAAATCTGGCTTGGCACACGAGCTCATCTCAGACAAGCCTACCTTCTCGATGATGCGCACTTGTTAGGAGATTTCTGCAAAGGGATTGTCCTCAAATTGAAAAAAGACATCCTTCCCCATAAGATTCCCCCACATCTTTTACTTACAAAGTCATGAGATATGTTTCGGGAAATAACACCGCTTGATTCTATTATCTAATTCTTTAAAAACAAGGCAACGAAGGGAGGGTGCGAAGGACTTTTTTACAACTTCATCGAATGTAGCCAATTTTCCCATTCATCTAGTTGAATTTGAAACATGATGATGGAATAACAAAGATGCAATAACAAAAAATGCCTTATTTGTTATTAGTTGCTAAACAAATTTTTTTCCTACATGTAAAATTTAGAAATAGGACAAATAATGTTACTCATTAAGATTAAAATCTATAATTTATTGATTAAGATAATTGGAGCTTCTCGGCAGATAAACCCTGAAGTCAATGGCTGGCGATAGAACCACAAGAAATGATTTTTTCCATTTCCCAATGATCATCAGTAGCTTAGGTATATGGTACCCGAAGAAGGATACTATTTTTTCACTTCTTTAAATATTTGTCTCTAAAAAGCTGAATAATTAATCATTTCATAGTTGGACATGTACTATATATCTTTAATCCTCTCGTTTGTGACACTTCTTTTAAAAATATTGACAAATACATTTCTTCCGTATTTGCGCTTGTTTATGATTCGCAATAAAATTCAGAATAATGTAAGAAAGCTATCAGTCTTTATTTAAAACCAGATCTCAGTAACTTTAATTAATAAGAAGAAAATTCTGTTCCAACTAAAGTTTCAGATCAGATTTAACTAGTAACAAGGAAAACAATTTGTAAATACTAAGTCTTACAACATCTGAAAAAGAAAATTATAACCTTATTTTATCAAATCTTCGGAAAATTCTTCCAGATTTGAAACAATTACTCAATTTACACTCAGAGAGTTGCGGTTTTCAGTAGATTCCAAATGCTTTTAAAAATCATTCAAATTTTTACATGTACTCACTTTTTGAACAGATTGACAAAAGAAGTACTGCTAATCCTGCCTTCTGTCTCTAATTTTAAAACATTACCTGGGAACAAAGAAAGAAAGAAAAAGGTGGGATCCTTCCTCTCCTCTACAATTTTATGAAAACATTTTTATACGAATGAACAGTTGAACCCTTTGCACCCCGATAGTGGTTCTGTCTCACCATTCAATATTTTGCATTATTTTGTTTATTTTTTAAATTTAATTGTTAAAACGTCTACATAATGGTTAAGAGATGCAGATTATTATTTCAAAGAAATTTGACTTGAAAGTATGATATGTATATTTATTTTTCATAGCAATAAACCCATCTTTGTATTAGGTGAATATTTTTGCATCTAATTATTTTTCGGAATGCAAAGGGTTAACAAGAATAGCTCGCTATGATTAGGTTCCATCCGAAATATATAACTGCATATTTTCTTTGATAGTTCTCCAGAATGGTGGTTATCGCTATGTTTTAAGAAACATACTACCATATAGCTTATACCAGGAAGTAAAGCTTTTATTTCAGACGCAACCTAAATCGCAAAAATTAGCTTTGAAGAACCGAATATGACATACCAATACACAGGCGGTGCCCCCGTGTTTTGAATTTTTATTTCATGTTCTTTGGCTAGATGTATGATAAATTTGGATCTAAGAGCGCAAATTAGGATCATTTTTACGTTTCTGTACAGAAAAATTAATTCTAGAAAATCACAGATCCAACAAAAAATGCATATCGCAATCAAATTTCAAAAATCAAATTCCTGTCAGACTTTGCTTTGAGATAATGTTGGCTGTAAACTTTGCTCACACCATGAAAAGCACAAATAACATTCTCTAATTTCTTTCCCATTGCTAGTAAGTAAACAAATCCCCATCTCATGACGATTTTTTTATGATCACGTGCTCTGCATCTCGTTGTTCTACCACACCCCTTAGAAGGAATGTTATCTGAGAGTGCAAGAGAGTTCGAAAGGAGAAACGCCTGAGAAAATACTAAAATAAACACAGGAAACGGTTCCCTTTGATGTGAGCCCAATGAAAACATTAGTTTTGCTCATTTTCTACATTGAGCACGAGGCATTCCATTTGCAGAATAAATATTAGCGATGTCTGAGCGTCAAGCTTTGATCAAACATTTAACATAAATCTGAAGAATGCGATAACACTTTGATGTATTTATATTAAACTATGATTGGAGACACACCTGTTAATCATTCTTACCTGTCATCACTTTCTCAGCTAGCAAATCATAATTTCCTTGATGTAAAGTTTTTAAGATAACGTCAATAGTAAATGACATTTTCATGAGTGATAAAAATAACATTCCCGATCTTTGTCTTACAGAAAACTAAATTTACTTTTAAAATAAATCAAAGCTGATATGTTCCGATAAAAGGATCGCCAATTCGAGCTCTGTATCCTGCAATTTGATTGACTATTAGATAGGGTTGTTTGTGAAACTAGCATATTGTGTAAATGAGCCAGCAATGAAATTAAAATTTTAATGAAAACTATGGGGTTCCATGCCTTGCCGATACTGCTCTCTAATCCTCTTAGAATTGCGTTATGATTCTCATCGGAGCACTGCAGAAACCGGCTTCTTGACATATAAATAAACAAAGCAAAAGAAATTATTACATTGATTACAATTTTTTTCTTATATATTAAACATAGAAAGAGAAAATATTGTAATCAATAAGTTCATAATCGAAATTTTGTCGAATATCCGAGTTCGAAAAGCAAATTTTTGAAATATATTTGTCTGTCAACAATATTTCTAAAACACACACCTTAGAGTTAAAAGGGTAAATTTTGATAATTTTTAAAGAATGTATTTTATTCTAATTTCCAAAATAGATTACATTTTTATCTTGAAATTGATGTATTCAGATTAAAATTAAATTTTGCCAGTGCCCTGGCTTAGGGACATCACGTCTTCGTCGTGATCTGGGTGTTCGGGTTCGAGTCCCAATTTGGGCATGGTTGCTCTTCTGTGTTCTATCTGTGAGGTATGTGAATGTGCCCCCCTGTAAAAATGGGTTATGCAATCGAATGTGACGCATGAAGTAGCTAAATCGTACTCATGGCCCTAATTTAGCGCTACTGGAAAACAAGAGGCGCTCAACCGGCTTAGAAGCGCTGACAGCCATCAGCGCTCTTGTCCCCAATGGCAAATGTAATGGCAAGTGCCATTAGTTATAACAACAAAGTTTAAATTTTGCGTGAGATGATAAAATTACAGAGCATAGCACAATGAAGAAAATGGTCAGCGCAAGACTACTAAAATAGAACATTCTACATGTCTATCGAAGTTTTAAGATAAAAATTGCTTTACTGCCTATGTTTTTAACCTCTTAACTGTTTATTTTCTTTACTCTCTATTAAGATGTCTATTTAGGAATTGACATCTTTACTCTCTATAAGATCTTCTATTTTAGGAATATTTTCTTATTTTGTTTCAAATGGAAATCCATTGAATACATGACTTATTTAAGTATTCGAAGTAATTTTCATATTGAATTATAATCATTATGGATAATTTATTTTTAGTTGACAGTTATCAAAACTCAATAAATCGATGTAAGTACGGCATACGGGCAAAATTGTTAAATCGCTAAGAGTTAGACGCATAAAATATTTATTTGAAAATTTTAGCACCCATTAATCTGAATTACATGAAAGACCTCAAATAGGTTATATATTACATTTTATATCATTCTTTTTGTTGTAAATGCTGCTAGAACAGTTCATTTATTATTTTTCCACATACATAAAATAGAGAAAGTACACTAATTATTAAAACATTCGAACACGAGAATTTGACGAATCTCCACTTTTTCAACATACTTGAGTTAAAAAAAAAACCCATTTTCGGAAAATTCCGTCCGTCTGTCTGTGACAGACGGACGGAATATATAAAAAACGCTTACATAAATAAATTTTAAAAAAAAACGCTTTGAGCAAGACGATTGAAATTTAGTAGTGGTCTTTACACCAAATTTGCAAATTTGTATCAAATTTTGAATAAAATCTTTCCCTAGGAAAAATGTCTATATGACTGTTTGTATATAAGTTAATTCGCTAATAAGACATCTGTCAAATTTTCAACCAAAGCCAAATGCAATTGACTGGTTATTTTTCTAAAAGTACAAAAATATGTAAATACGATAACTCAAGAACACAATAATTTAAATATATCAAATTTGGATCTGAATTTTGTGATTATAATTGCAATTTTGGGTCACATTTTTGTTCCAGTCGTTGGAGAAAAACGGTTTTAAAACGCAAATGAGATTTTCGGACACATTAAATCACATGGAAGGAATTAATCACCAAATAACTCACCAAGAATGATACGATAAATCCAGTAAAAATGCGAAGTTCAAGACAAAAATTAATTTACCATTCATTACCATGTAAAACTTTCTCTGACATGACAAGCTGAGTATGCGAGAAAATTTGTGTGAAACTATTTCCTCTGATTATTTAAAGCAATATCAGAATCGAAATGTATACGAAATTTTAGTTCCAAAAATTGTTAAACATTATTTCATTATCTATCCAATTAGGTGAAGTTTGTTATGTATTAAATGATTTAAATTTGTTAGGAAATGCTAACCAAGCACCCAAAAGTGGCAAAGAAACAGATATTCCCCACGTCTTTTTTATCATCGTGAGAATATCTTTCCAAGGAAATGTAATCTATTTTTCAATGCACGCTTGCACACAATTCAGACCTACGATCTGTGTAAAAACTTTTAAGTATCCCCGGGGAATCATAAATACATCCAGCGTAGGAAGCTCAGAGCCCTGCACACTGAAAAAAAAAGGTAAAAATAAGACATACCAGGAAACACCCGTTTATAATCTGAGTAAATAAAAGGATGGTAAAGCCTGTCATCTGTTCTAGATGCTTTTCCCTTCAGATGTCTTTTTGGGGTGGAAGCTGACGAAAAGCTAAGCATCACCCCAGGGACAGGGAGACAGTCGACGCCCTCTTGGACTACAGACATCGAGCAACGACCGTGGGGTTTTACTTCCTGTTCTTAATTTCGTATTTGCTTTTGGATAACGGACAGCTGGTGCTTGAGATTAGGAAGCTGAGCTGGGTGGTGGTGGTATATTGAGAGGAATTTAACCGTGGAAAAATAGTAACCGTTGACAAGTGTTTTAGTCGGATAAAGTAAAAATGTTTACCATAAAGGAAGAATGTTTTTGAAGGATATGCTTTCGCCATTCTCTTTAGTGAAGTTTTAAATCATTTGTTTACAAGCCAGTCTCCTCAGCATTCTCCTTCTGTCTAACTCAGGAACTTCGTTTATAATAAGCTAAAACAAATGAGAAAGTCATCTGTACATAATATACAATGATTAAATTTATCAGACTATTGTATATAAATTAAATTTCCTATTTTTTATTTGAATTTATTTCTTTTATCTTTATAAAGATATATTCTGTCTTGACATATTTCGATCTTCGCAAAAATTGATTTTTGCTTACTTTCTGATGAACTAGAGTTAAATTTCATAGAGAAAATATTAAAATATAAAATGTTTCAATATTTTCATAACAATTATCGCTTAATTTAAAATTAATGCTATTAAAGATTTAATTAATTATTTGCTTAATTTTAGATCAAATTAATGGGATTGCAAGTAACTATTAAAAATACTCTGAAAAAGACTTGTCGTGACCTTGAAACCATCATTCAGTCAGAAAAAAAGATGCAAAAAAAAAATGCAAGTGATAGTAATAGACGCCAAGTAGATTTTAATCGAGCACGAAAATAGCAACTATTATCAGATAGGTAAGCGCTCTGACACTTTCCTATGGAAATAAATTCATGTTTATATGTTCCTAAACGATTATCTTCTAAAAAGGAATATATAATCTGAAAACACAAAAAACTGCCCTTTAAATTAAAAAATTCCTTTTCATATATTTTTTCTTTATTTTTATTAATTTTCGATTTTATTCACAATTTGTAACGATATTTTAATGTTATGGAAGGATTCGTTCATCAATGCACTAGCGGGCATTTGCCAATGTTAAGATTACAATTTTTTTTATTAAAAAATGCTTTTTTTGACACTAATTCTAAAGTAGAATTTTCAATTTTATTTTTTTAATATACATTTTTAAAGAATTTGAACGCGTTGTAATTTATAGGTACTTTAATTGATTCATGATTTTTAATTTAATCAAAAATTAAGAGGAAACTTTAAAACAATTTGCAACCCTAATTCATAGTTTAGTAGCCTAAAAAACAATAATGAGGTAAAAAGTAGCTTGAATTTCGAGTTTTTTTTCCTTCTCTCTAAACACAAAACAATTCAAACCTGCTTTGAAAAAGACATGAACTTTAATGTGTAATCTGAA
Organism: Argiope argentata; assembly: GCA_026289955.1. Classification (NCBI taxonomy): domain Eukaryota; kingdom Metazoa; phylum Arthropoda; class Arachnida; order Araneae; family Araneidae; genus Argiope; species Argiope argentata. Next base: position 1,006,825 of record JAOUZG010053171.1, on the reverse strand, counting down.
AAAAAAAAAAAATGTAGATTTTTTAAATTCAATTTTGAATAAGATATATTCACTGGAACTTCTCTTGTGTATCCAAATGAAAGAGAACCCAATTACAAAAAAATAAAGTGATGCATAGTAAAAGAATCTAGTGTGCAATTTTCGCCTCTCATTCGCATCAAGTTGTATCAAATTCTTCGATGAGCTATCTGCCAGTCGGTCTTTATAATTGCAATCATATAAATGCGAAAATATAAAAAGTGAGATAAATAATATACATATATATCTTGTTATTAAAATTGTAGTTCTGTGTCAAATTTGTATTTTTGTTGGACGAAAAAACAGAGTTCCAAAAAGCATATTTGATTTTTTTTCGTTATGTTGCGAAGAACAAAACATACATGTATCGAATGATAAAGAATTAAATCTAAGCATCTGTGACTTTCATGTACTTGCTCCAGGTTCATAGTTTTAATGCCAGCAGCAGAAGAGAAGGGTAACGCCTTTTAAACAAGCATGCGAAAAAGTTTTCTCGGAAACCAATCTCGCTGTATAATTTCATTGTTTGATTGTTTTTCGACAATTAACTGAGAAACAATAGCTTGAATTTAAAAAAAAATGTTTTGTTCGTTTTGATATTGATGTAGTTTGTATAAACATTGGATAAAATTGTCAAAACTTTTGTAACAGTTTGATGCTAAGCCTATTTTGTCGAACTAAAGTCAGAACTAGATTAAGCCTTCTACTTGGCAATAGGGATGCAAATCTCAGGCCCCTTTTTTTTCTTTCAAATTTTCAAAACCATTTTTTAAAATCTATTTTTTATTAAAGATTTTATATAGCAAATTTTGTATAGCTGAAATGGCAAAATGCTTAGTTGCTGATCACTTTCTAAAATTAATATCAATATATAGTGCATTTGTAAAATACAGAAATTTTAAAGTAACACCAAACAATATAATAATAAGAAAATACAATAACAGCTTTCAACGCAATCAAACTTATTTTTAATGATAAAATCGGACATTTTTTTTAATTTAAAGTATCACATTTTTTTAGAATAATAAAGCTTAATATAAAGCTTGCAAAATTGTAATGAATTCAAAAATGTTACTTGTATAATGGTCCTAAATTGATCTATATAATATTTTAATAAAATACATTCGATCTTATTTTTAAAAAACCCTAAATTCTTTCTAACCAACTCAAACATTTTTTTAACATTTAAAATACCCCCCCCCCCCCCAAATAAAGAAAATTCCCATTTCTTGGATTTTCTAGGCAATTTCATATCCGATTGGAAATTGCCCTGTAAAAATCCGATCCTGTCTTTAGCGATTGTTTTAAGCCATATGATTTCTCATACTGCACTTTGTGTGAGATATCTCCTTTTTTTTTATCCTGCTCAACGTATCATTTAAGTGAGTGGTACCAAATGGTATCATTTCTGAAAAAAACGCCCCTCCATATGTCGCCTTTTCCGAAGAAACAAACGAACTTCTGCCACATTAGTGTTTATACCATCCGAAAAGTGACAAGAGATCGAGTGCACGCTCTTCGTCATTCCGCGCCTGCGTTTGTGCAAAAAAGGCATCTGAATCGAAGGGATTTTCATCCACCATATGGGAGGGAGGGATCATCGTCTTTCGGCAACTCAACAGAAGGAGGGGAACAAATTGGAGTACCATCTGGATGTGTCACGAACCCGGAGTTGCGAAGATTCTGATTTTCTGATTCTTTTCTTCTTTGGTGGTCGGGAATGCATGGGTGCTCTGCCGACTCATCTGTTAGTCCTTCACTTCAACCACACACAAAAAAGTAGAATAATGGCTCCAAATTTCTTTTCCACTACAATAGAAGAAAATCAGAATCAACGCGAATATTATATTCTTTACCAACATGGTTTTTTACAGACTTTGGCTCATCGAAGTTTGCTTTGTTTTTCCCTCAATGGTGTCAACATCACTCATTATCATTACTAATCCATTTCACTCATACCTTTTGAAGAAAATTTGCTGGATTACCCACTGATACTAATCATCAAATAGTCATTTTATTCACACAGTTTGAAGTAATTTTGCGGGATTACCCACTGATATTAACACTTTGGTGACCGGCAATTTTACACAGAAACTATGTCATGACACCGGCTACTTTTTTGTAATTGAATATGAAAGTAAAACGTTCTAAAAAAACTCCAATGAATTTTGTTGAATTGGAACATCAAAAAGTTCTTCGCCGATACGTTCCGTCATGGTTGAAATTTTTGGAATTTTACTAAAATTCTAATAAAAATGTAAATACTAGGAAAAGTAATTTTTCTGTTATAGAGCGCACAAGACTAAACACTATACGCCAAGTTTTTGCAATGTTCTATATCGCCCTTAGTGTTATAAATTGAAACAGATAATGCAAGTGCAATGACGAGTTAACTCGTCACCGGTCAACAACGTTTGAACATGAAAAGATGAGTTAACTCGTCACCAGTCAGCAAAGTGTTAACCAGTATTCAATTTCATCACAGTTCCGTTTTACATATACCTTTTAGAAATTTTGCTGGATTATCTGCAAGTACTATCGTCAGTAATTCCTTTTTACTAATACTTTTTCAAGAGATTTTGCAGAATTGCCTGCTTATACTAATCATCACTCAACATCATCACTGATCCATTTTGCTGATACTTTTTGAAAACATTTGGCTATATTACCCGAGGGTATTAATAATTAATTAATATTATCAGTGATTCATTTTACTTATACCTTATGAAGAAATTTTACTGTGTTATCCGCTGATACTAATTATCAATCAATATCCATTGCTTATCCATTTTATTCATATTATAATGGCTTGATCCTGGTCGATCAAATAAACGGGTAGCGTCCTCTTTGTTGACAGTTTTTATCAACTTACGGGTAGTTTTTTTATTTACATTATATTTGAAGATTATTCTTATTAATAATATTATGATTATTAAGTTCCATTAATAAGATTATGTTTGTTATGAAGTTTACGTTTATTAACTATGAAAGAAGTCAGAAATAAATAATATAAGGCCTCCCACCCCATATAGTCGGAGAAACTTCTTTCCTATATTGTGAAAAGACAGCACATTTTTTTGTTTCTCATTAAAATTTACATTTTACCAGCTTTCTTAAGATGTTATAGAGCCGTAGTTCAAAAGATTTTGAAATAACAAATGTAATGAATTTCTAAATTATAAACAATTGTTACATTTAATTGCTATGAGGGAATTAAACCGTTAAAAAAGTAACATTTTATTTCTTGTGGACTGTTTTATTTCCAAATCAAAGTTTGTATACCATTCCATTTTTTTGAAACATCAACTTTGATTTTCAATGATTTTAATCAAAACAACACGAAATCGTTTCGTTTTTATTTTTAATTTTTGTTTGTTTCTTATAGGAACTTATTCGAATTTTTTGACAGAAATATTTGGTAAAAAATTTTCTTGGAAAAAATTTGAGGGTACAGAATTTTTGTTGTTTTCGTTGTTACTATATCTGATAATTTTTACCATGTTTTAAGAAATTGAAAAGATCGAAGAATTCTAAAATTAGACGAAAGAGTTAAACATTTCATTCTTTCCCAGTACATTTATGGGGAAGCTCTAGGTGCAGTTTCCCAACAAACAGAAATAGTACTTTTCGATTATTTATTTACTTTTTGCATCTTTTTTCAATGGTTAAGTTCGCTATTAACGATCCCCAACTTCCCTGTGGGAGTTCGAAAACTCTGTGTTCCACCCAATCTGCAAATTGACCCTTTCCACATCCCTTTTACGGTCAACTGGAAGTAAATCTTAGGAAAGCAAACAACTCCCCTGTTTGTCGGTACAGAGAAAAAAAAAGATCTTAAGCTAGCTTTTCCGCCAATTAAAATCGAGTCACGTACGTCGTTAGAGGGGGTTGATTTGGATTTAGAGAACAAATTCAACAAAATGCTGAGCGGATGGATTTTTTTTCCTTGCTATGGCGAAATGCGAGAAAAAAATTGTTGACGTTCCCACCTTTAATGAAGAGAAAACTGCGAACATCACGAACCGGCTGCAAACCAGCTTCTGCTCTCGAAATCTGGTAGAGTTAAGTGTAATAATTATTGCATGCAATATTAGCATTCTGTGTGAATGGCGCTTTTTGCTGAGCTGCAGTTTCATCCTTCGAATGTTGCTCTGTTTCTTTCTCTCTCTCTTACTCTTTTTTTTTCTTGTAAATATTTAATTTTTCTTTTGAAACACAATTAGGCTTAGAGAAGCAGAATTTGTTTAGAGTCTTCTAGAAATCTCAAATGGAGTTTTTATTTTTATTTTCTCGCATATATAGTATAGAAAAAAATACAGCAACCACAAAAATATCTGAACTCGAGATTTTGTAGAATTTTCATGTTGCAAATCCCCTCCCCCTCCTCCCTCGAGTTTGAAAAAAATATTTTTAGAAAAAGTCTGTCTGTCTCTGAGAAAGCTATCTCAAAAACTTTTTGAGTAGACGGACGAAATTTGTCATACGGCATATATCAAATTTGTAGAATTCTGTGAAACTTTTGAGCAAAATCCGCTTAGTGGATCAGTCTGTCTACCCGGCTGTACAAATATAATTCACAGATACATCAAATATAAGTTAGATAATTACAAAACGAAGTGAGTTGGATGGATGAAATTTGATACACATATTTAACGCTTATTGCATTGCCCGAAATTGAACCAAATTCAACAAGATGGTGACCGTCTGTCGGTGTGGAGTTTCAGAAGTACGTAAACATAATAACTCTAAAATGCAACGTGTTAAATATAAAACATTTGATTGGGATTTGGTGACTACAAGTGTAGTTTTGTAACATTTTATTCTCAATTGATGGGAAAATCAACGACCACAGTACAAATTCGATTTTCGAATACTATTAGAAGCATGCCTTGGATTAATTGTCAAAAAACTCCATAAATCTCTGAGAGATTATACAATAGAATCATTGAAAACTTTACTATTTCGTATCTATCGTTCATCAATGCCATATGAGGAATTCGTGACATTACCAATCTCCACAAATTTCATTGCGAAAAATATAGATGAAGATTCGAAAGTATGAGTGAACGTTTTCGATAAATCACTCCCACTTTGATGTTTTTTCGAAAAAATGGCTCTATTGATCATAAATAGAAAATGGTAATGCTCTAGAAAAGGATTTTTTTATATTTATTATTGCATGCAGAGAGAAATATCTTGTTGCACTGCAGCAAACTTTTCGTTGTAATTTCTACAAAGCGCTGCTTTGACATAAATGGAAATACAGTTGGTACGTCGACTTTCTGGCGCAGAGGTAGCGCGTCTTCCTCGTGTTCTGGGAGTCCCGGGTTCGAGTACTGGTTCGGGCATGGTTGTTCTTCTGTGTGCTATCTGTGAGATGTGTGAATGTTGCCCCCTGTAAAAAGGGGTTGTGCAAGCGAATGTGGTGAGTGTGTAGCTAAGTCGTATTCTTGGCCCTAGTTGGCGCTACTTCAAAAACAAGATACGCTCCTTTCGTCTTAAATCTACTGCTGTATCAGCGGGGGGCTTGTCCAATATGGCAAGTGCCATAAGTAACAACAACATAACAGTTGGTTCAAAAAAATTGGTAATTTATAGTTGAATGTCCTGAGAAATGGTAGCTTTTGAAAGTAACCATGGGGAATTTAGAATAAGAAATAGTACAATTTGGAATTTCTCTAGCAATTATATGGTGAGTGCTGACAGATTTATGCCTTCTATACACATCAGCACCTGCAAGATCGAAAATTTAAGGATGTGAGTCCAATAATCGAACGTCAATTACTTCACAGGTGGTATGAAATGGATTTCCTGTTTGTAGTATATTAAATGGAAATTCCTTTGAATGCATAGATTTAGATTTTGTACTTTCTTTAATCAATAACGAATACTTTAAGTATCGTAATTGTCTCTATCTATGGCCTTTCATCATAAATATATCTTCTAAATCTACACCTTCTTTTAAAATAATCTCGTATTTTAATACCAGTATTGATATACATATTAAACTGTAGATATTGTCGAACAATAACTTATCCAAAGTTGAGAGCAGCTAACATTACCATTCCTTTACAAATAAGTCCAAGTTAAGCGAATTTTTTAAGCTTAAAGCTGTAAAAGGTAATCAATAAAGACATGTTTTCGGAAATTTAATAAAACTGTGGAAAATGATTATTTAAAGTTATAAACAAGCAAAAAACATCTAATATATAATTAAATTGATTATCTGGTTAAATAATAGTTATAGTATTCGGTTTTAAAATTAAATATTTCTATTTTGATCTCTCTGTAAGTTGTATTTATTCTTTAAACATGTTATTTAAAATAACATATAATGTAAAATATATATTTTAAAGTAAAATAAAAAATTAATATCCTTCCTTAATATTACATGAGACTTTCTCGTAATACTATATGTACTGAATTGTTTTTGCTGCGGTTTTTAGAAGTATTTTATTTTATTTTTATTTAGAAGTACATTTTCAAACGTATGTCCCAGAAATAATTTGATTACGCTGAAAATCTCGTCAGATATGGGTTTTTTCAGAGAGTATCCATAGCAACGGATCCGTCTGAGAATCTTTCGAATGATATACGATGTCTGAAATTTATAAAAGTCAAATCGTATATTTTATGAACGAACCATGAAACATTTTTTGAATGGAATAGAAAAATGGGATATAAAGATTTGTTGAAAAAAGGATATTATTCAAATTCTGATATTCAGAAATTTTTACTTACAAATTTTGGTTTTTGAAAAATAGATGTATTTTATCTTCAATAATCGTTTAAAGGCATTTCTCTATTTTCGATTATTTTATAGTATGCGCGTATTATAGGATAATAAAGTACTGTCTGCTGTTGTGTTTTTATTATTATTTAGAGAAAAGATTTTATTTTGAATTCCGGTGTATTGATATTTGAATATTTTTTTGTTCTTATATTTCAGAAAACGAACTGAAATAAGAGTAATAACGACAAATTTTTTTACCCAAGCAAGTATTGAAAGAAATCCTGTGAAATCATTTCATTTTTAACATGCTCTCAAAAGTTCAATTTATTTTAGGTTTGTTTATAGTGTTATTATAGTGTTCGCCAATGCTTCAAACAAAAATCATATAATGATGTATTCTTCCAAAACAATTTGAAATTCGAAATTAATAATAGGGTAATAATTACAATATTTTTAACAAAGCATTTGGGTAATATAGATAAAAATTTTAATCAAGCATGTATTAGAAAATCCTGTTAAATCTTTAAAAATATTTTATTTTCAATACGCTCTTCGATGTTTTATTTATTTAGAATGAGAATTTGTTAATGCTTTAATCAAAAATCATGTAACTTGGCATTCTTACAGTTCACAAAGCAGATTGAAATTTGAAATTCCAAGCAATAGGGTAATAAGGAAGAAATTTTTAACCAAGTACGTAGATAATAACGAATTTTTTTTTACCATGTAGGTAATAACGACAAAATTTTTAACCGAGTATGTGGGTAATAACGACAAAATTTTTAACCAAGCATGTGGGTAATTACGAAAACATTTTTAAGCAAGCACGTGGGTAATAACGACAAAATTTTTAACCGAGTATGTGGGTAATAACGACAAATTTTTTAACCAAGCTTATGGGTAATAACGACAATATTTTTTAACCAAGCATGTGGGTAATAACGATCAAATTTTTAACTAAACATGCAATGAGGGATATCCTGTGAAATTTGTAAAAGGTTTTCGTTTTTAAATTGCTATCTAAAGTGTTAATTTATTTGGGATGAATTTTTTTTTCATAAATAGAATTTGTCAATGCTTTTATCAAAAATCATGTAGCATTGCATTCTTCCAGTTCACAAAGCAAACTGATATTCGAAATTCCGAGTAATAGGGTAACAAGGACGAAATTTTTAACCAAGCATGTGGGTGTTAATGATAAAAATTTTAACCCTGTATCTGGGTAATAACGACAAAATTTATTAACTGAGCATGTATTGAGGGAAGTCTAGTGAAATCCATAAAAGGGTTTAAGTTTAGATATTATCTCTAAAGCTTAATTTATTTGAAATGAAATTATTTTTCACAAATAGAAGTTGTTAATCTTTTAATCAAAAAATCGCATAACAGTTTAACGTCTTTCAAATTTGTCTTCCGAAAAGAATTGGCTTCTGCTAATATAAATTCTGTTCAGCTTAGAACACAAACACAAGGAAACTTCCTATCGACACTATTATCTTTTACATCGTTAGATTAATGATAAGGTGGTACTTCATAAATAAATATCATTTCTTAATACTGCTGGTAGACTTGCTTAATAGATAATACCGTCTGGATGTTGTGGTAATCGATTTAAAATCGTTACTACGATCACAAAATTATCAACACCATTAAGGTTTCAATAAGACCATGATTTATTTCATTGATGAAAAGTTGTTAAGAACAAATAACAGATAATACTGAACACCTTTTTATTTAGGATGGTGTTCATTGGTCAGTTTAGGCTGACGACAAGTGATACAAATAGGGAAAAAAATAATAAACAATTTTTTAAACAATTAATTTTTTATTTCTCCACCTGTACGCCATATTTTGACTTCCTTATAAATACAAATATAGAATCATATACATTACCATCTGAATTAAATTTTCTTTATACTGTGATTTTTTGTGCTAACTTTAATGCTTTAATTTGATATATTATATTCAAAATGGAATTCAATTTTGTGCAAAATGAAAATTTAAACGGACAATTAGAAATTCAGAAATCATGAATGGATCAATTGCTCTTTCGATCTATCTTTTTACTAAATTTTTTTTATGTTTGTTTACATTTGGCTTAATAAAAACTTCAGAAATGAATAAGTCAAGCATCGATTTATTAAATAGACAAAGTAGGAAACAGCTTACAATTGTTTTGTGCTACTTCCAAGATTATTATCATGTTAGAACATGATTTTATTTTGAGAATGAGGTTTGTGGTGTTAACAAAAATCCGTAGGCGAAAAATAAAACAATCCGTAAGCGAAAAATTGAAATTTTATTATCTGCATGATCCTCTAAAAAAATCAGCTTTTAATAATGCGTTGCCATTGCATTTACAAAAGTTCTGAGCTAGAAAAATAACTTAATGACTACAACAAATAAAACCTAGAAAAATATCATTTTGAGAGCGTGATTATATAAAAATGAAATAAATAGGAAATGCGATATTTTTTAATAGATGCGAAACAAAGTTTTTTGGATCGTTTGCAATACTAAAGTGATTAATTCAATGTAACAATTAAAATTAAATATTAAAATGAATAAAAATGTAATTTAACTTGCACTAGCACGTGGTTCTTGGCAAGAAATTATGTTCTGACATGATATATTGAAATATGTATAGCAGATTTCATTTTAATCTTAAATTTTTTGCTTTCTTTTAATTATAATGATCTCGTATCCAAACTTATTTAAGTTAATATTAAGTATGTTTAATTTAATTTTAGAACATTATTCCAATAACATTCTTAATTATTTATCAAGTATAAGTTTTATATATCATAATTTTAAAACAATTGGGGATTTATAACTTTGAAAAAAGTCCAATCCTATTATCAAATATGATTTAGATTGCGTTAAAACGCGTTGCAATATATATATATATATATATATATATATATATATATAATATAGTTTTTTATTTATTAATAAAAAACTAACTCTCTCACCAAAAACCTTCTTTCCCCCGCCACCAAATAAGTAACGAATTCAGTTTGTTTTTCCCGCACACTGAGGTTATGCTTAACATCTTTTTCGGCCGATTTTTTTAAATGAATCTGTTTATTTTTATAATGTTTAATGCATTTAAAACCGAACAATGTTAATTAATCGATTTTTCCGGTTCATTTTGAAGTACTTTCGAATTAAAATAATACAGAATAAAAAAAGAAATTTCTCATCTGTATTGCGTTCCCCAACTGGTAAAGAAAATTCACGCATTTTACGTTGTCACAACTGACTTTGAATCCTCAATTGGCGTTGAAAATTCAACGCTAGTATAACTTTTTTATCAGTTTTTTATAGTAATTGTAATTGTCAGGCCGGGATAATCTGATTGGTATCGCGTTGGATTCGCATCCCTTGGGCTGCAAGTTCTAACACCATATATAGAAAGGAAAATGGAAATTGCCAGGAATTTCTATTTAGCTACCTAATATTGTGATTCTGTCATTTATATTAATTATAATTATTTAATAAAAAATAATTGAAATAAAAATTTTCTTTGTTAACATAAGTAGGAATTGATTTTAAAAGATTCTTTTTTATATTACTTGTTAAGTATTCCACATGCTTTGACGAAAATACATTTTTTTTAACCTAGAAAACCACAACGAGTTTATGAGACTAAAATTTTGCCCATTCATTTCTGGTCAAGAACCAAAACAGAGAATTGAAATCACTATATTTTCTATCGATTCTTTCTTGATAGCGAAGTTATATCTTGCTTTAAACTTTTAGGCCGCCCGTAGACCATGCATTCATATCCTATTTGAAGAATATAGAAATGTACAATGCTTTTTCTTCTATGAGTGGAGCAATCATTTATATCCAATAGTAAGTATTCCTGTTATTCTCTTTTCCTACTTTTGAACAATATAAAAAAGAAGGCTTCTGGTAACAGCATATTCTTTATTTTCTTAAATACTCTGCGTGATTTGACGAGAAAGTAGTTTTTTTGCTGAGTAAACTATAACGAGTTTATGAGATTAAAATTTCGTCCAGTCCTTTCTGGTCAAGATCAGAAAGAATCCACTACTTTTTCCCATCGATTCCTTCTCAATAAAGACGTAATATCTTGTTTTGCCGGCTTTCTAGAACAGAGGTAGGCGTCTTCCTCGTGTTCTGGGAGTCCCGGGTTCGAGTCCCGGCTTGGGCATGGTTGCTCTTCTGTGTGCTATCTGTAATATGTGTAATTGCTCCCCCCTTTAAAAAGGGGCTGTGCAAGCAATTGTGACGAGTGTGTGTAGCTAAGTCGCCCTACTTCAAAAACAAGAGACGCTCCTTGTGGCTTAAATCTGCCGTATCAGTGGGGGGGGGGGCTTGTCCATAGGCAAGTGCTATAAGTAACAACAACAATAACATATTTTGCTTTAACCCTCTAAGTCGCTAGTAGACAAGGCAGCATGCCATGCCCAATTTGAATCATTTATAAATGTGCTATGCTTTTCAACCATGAGTAGAGCAATAATTCATATCCAACAGTAAGTATTCACGTTATTCTCTTTTCCTACTTTCGAATCATAAAAAAAGAAGTAGAAGATTTCTGGCCTCAACTTCTCCGTCATATCTGTTGAATGTTCCGCATGCTTTGACGAGAAAAGCAGTTTTTCTAGCGAGGAAACTATAACGAGTTTATGAGATTAAAATTTCGTCCAGTCCCTTCTTAAAGAAGCGCTATTTTGTCCACAGCTTCGTTACCAGTGCGGGGGCATACCATGCATACCTCCTCTACCCTCCAAGGAGATATTGTACTTTTAATCACTCTTTTGCTGCGTCTTCTCGAAAGTGCTCAGTACTGCAAACCAATTAAGTTTGGAATGTAATTTGACGTGCACCCTCCAAGGGCCCCCAGCCTTAATGACGGGGATACTTATACGCTTAATTGAGTTGAACAAACAACAGAAATAATTCGTTAATGTGCTGCAGAAAATTGCATTTGAGATTGGCCTGATGCGCTCAGTGAAATAATCCGGAATGTTTGGAGTCAAATACGACGGCGGAATTTGATTGCACAGAAAGCGGTGATGGAAATTGAACCAAATGGAAGGATATTTAGATTTTGAACGATCTACATTAATTTATTACCGCGGAGACAAAGAAAGTGCATTTTAGTCGCAGTGCGAATCTAGTTATTTAATGCCGAGTGGAATACACTAGAACATTTCTATTCGGTGTTTTGGCTTGTGGGTTAGAAATTTCTTTGCCAAAATTCTTTTGAATATAATTACATTAAAAATATTATATCACAAAAATTAATTGTAATGTCATTTTTAAAAATTAATTTATTAAAACAAGATAATAATTAGATATTCTAAGATGTAATTGAAAAGAATTAATTACTAATTAATCACGATAACAAACTTTTAAAAAATGAACAAAAAAGCCTTAATTATCGGTTTTTGTTACATTCCTATGGACACATTAACCACTTCGCAAATAATTATGTGTCTGACACACGCATCGAATTACTGAATTTTTATTTTCAAGACAGCAATTAAGCCACAGAATTAAGTATTTAAATACGAAAAAATCAATATGAAACGACTTGGTATCCCAAATGCTCCATATATTATTTGAAATAATCAAATTAACAATAAATTACCAAAATAGGATGAGTTATCTAATTAGAAAGTTAAATAAATTCGTATATAAAGTTGTTAATGGATTTGGAGTCAACTTTTCTAATAAAATATTTATTTTTAAACTATATTTTATAATCATAGGTAAGAAGGTATAAAAGTTCATGAAAATCTTTGGAATAAAATTCTAATAACTAATGGAACAAAGAAATAAAATGAGGTTTCAAATGCAAGCATTATTTATTTAATATGTAAAGTGCTTAAGTCCGATAAACGTTGCAAATTAGAAATTTGAGATGAATTCTCCAGATTATTATAAACATAAATATTTGATAATTTTACGAGCAGAAATGGTGACTTATTTATATATATTTATTCTTTTTTCTATTGTTTTTATTGCTAACGCATTCTTTCGGAAAGAAACTACATATCCGATTATAATTATTTTTCATCGTGAAATTAAAATTACAGCTTCAGAAATAGCACAGTAAAGTTTGTAATGCATAATAACTCGAAATCTGGGAAAATATGAAATCGAAACATTCTTTAAACTATAAAATTTTGATGAAAAATCTGAAATAAATAAGGCATTAAAGAAACAATTTGAAAGATACATATTTACATTACAAAATTTCTCTCTAATAGCTTAAAATAAAATACTATA